>CM076677.1:118995328-119125328 GCA_038501925.1 Xenopus petersii
CGACGTTACCGGCTTTCTATGGAGCATCTGGACCTCTGCATAACGGTGGCTTCATATTCCACGGCTTGCTTAACGATCGCCGAGATCCGCATGTGCTGCGGCTCTGTCAGTACAGCCGCACACTCAAAGCCGCTTCCTCTTAGAAGGCTGCTCACTTCGTCGGTGCTGCGTGCAATATTCTGTGCATGTTCAGGGAACATCCGGTAATTGGATAGGTTGCCCCTGGCAACACCTATGCGTCTCACGGCTGTCACCTCGGTGCACAAACGGGTCGGGATATATTGCAAGTGGATGGTCCCTGTGTTCTAGATGGGGATGTGTCATGGCCAGCCATCATATTCAGGATAATGCTGTATATGTCCACTTTTGCCATATCATCCGTGTAGTTCGAGGTGCTGGTTCCAGGTGGTTTTGTACTCGGTTGCCATGTTCCCAGTCCATAGCAACCAATCATTCAGGGCTTTTTGTGGGAGGGAGTCGATGCTCCACATCAGTTACGAAGTCACTATATGGCCGCTGATCATGTCAGTCTAATTCTTCCTGTAATAAAGCAAAAATTTCAGTACTCAACATATTATAGTCCAAAAAGAGGGAAAGAAAATCCAACCGCTAAAGAATAAAAAAGTGAAGAACTGAAAAAATGAGAATGGAAAACAAAATAAATTGCTGAGTGTATTGGCATGAGTTAGAGAATACAAACATGGGGGAAAGAAAAAGGACAAGTAGATATCATACACAAGGGCTGGTTGACACGATGGCCTGTGGTGTCCATAGGGTCTCCTAATGGATATAGTTTGGAGGCGTGCTACAGGGTTTAGATTCCCACTCTTGTATATAGGTATCCTGTATCCATCAGTATCGTGCAGTAAACCGCACAGATAAATAAATTAGGTTTAGTACTCAATATTATAAGGTCAAAGAATCTGCACACACTGGAGTAATAGGTAGGGTCAGCCACCTAGATGTAGTCGAAAAAGGGGCTCGCGACACCTAGCCCTTCCAAACATATGTGTGTGGTAGCTATGAGTAGGTCTATTACACAATGTGTATATAGTTTAAATAGGCTGTGACCCGTGTGGTCACACCAAAGACAGGTTACTTGCCAGTTTGTAATTGTAGCGCCTGTTAAGTTATAAGAGCCATTTCAACCAAGGGGTAGGGAAGGAAAAAGGGGGGGAGGAGGTCACATAGGAGAGAGAAGTCACATAAGACACAAACTCAAGGCCACACTCCTGGAATATTATCATCCAAAAATAGAATATGTATAATGTTACTGAAATGGATATCAGATATTAGTTTAGAAAAAAGGAGCATAGGAAATAAGTTCATTGAGCCCACGGGGGCTCAATGTATTCAGTCGATGAATCCATCTCAGTTCAGATTGCAGCAAAAGTCTCTCACGGTCCCCTCCTCTGAGGGGATTTGGGACACAATCAATGATCATACTTCTTAGGGACGCCAGTGTGTGTTTACATTCCACGAAATGTTGTGCCACTGGGGTGTCTCCACTGCCTTTTGTTAGTGCCGCCCGGATGGACGATCTGTGGTTTGCCATTCTGTCTCTGAAGTTGGTGATCGTTTTTCCTACATACATAAGTCCACAGGGGCATTTCAGGATATAGATAATGTATTTAGAGGTACAGGTGAGTCTATGTCTGATTGGAATCTGCTTCCCCGTATGTGGGTGGGAAAATGTAGGTCCCGTTAATAGTTGTCTGCAGGTAGTGCAATCAGTACATCTGTAGCATCCTGGCTTGGAGCTGGAAAGCCATGTTGTAGATGTAGGAGGCTGGTAGCAGTGTTTTGGGTCCGTGTTTACTAACTGGTCCTTCAGATTTCTGCCTCTCTTATAGGCTATCCGTGGAGGTTGTTTGAACGGTGGAGGAAGCGTTCTGTCTTTTTGTACTATTGACCAGTGTTCTTGAATGGCTTTAGTGAATGATTGAGTAGTTGGCGAATAGGTGGTCAGGAAGGTTAGTCTGTCATCGATGGCTCTTGTTGGCATACTGGGTGTTGGGTGAAGTAGTTCAGCCTGTGTGTAACCCATAGCTCTCTGGCGGCTATCCAATAACTCATGTAGGGGATACCCCCTTTGTAGAAACCGATCAGTAAGTTCATCCAATTGGGATTCTAGTCGTGTGTGGTTCGTGTTGTTACGTACTGTGCGGATCATCTGTGAGTATGGAATACTCCTTAGTAGGTGCGGTGGATCGCACGACATATGATGTAGTAAGGTGTTTCTGTCAGTCGATTTCCGATAGATGGTGGTTGCAAGTTCAGTTCCTTGCTTCAACAGAAGGATATCTAAAAATGGAATCTCATTCTGGTCAATCTGTGCCGTGAACTTGATCGGAGTGGGCAATGTGTTGAGATCGTCGACCATCTTGGTGAACATGTCCTTTGGTCCCGTCCACAGCAGTAGCAGGTCATTGATGTAACGCCAAATTCTGTAAATAGAAAACCCGTAATTGGGTAATATATGGTGTTGTTCGTAGTGTGCCATGTACAAATTCGCGAATGCTGGTGCTAAATTAGATCCCATACTGGTGCCACTCAGTTGTAGGTAGTAACATAGTTCAAATTTGAAATAATTGTGTTTCAGGCACAGTTCCAATAGATCAATCAGGAATTCTGTTGAGGGACGAGTAGGATCATGATGGTGTTGTAAAGCTGTCCGTATCTTCTCAATACCCTCGTCCGTGGGTATCACTGTATATAGGGAGGAGACATCCATGGTGGCCAGGAGTGTTTGAGCTGGTATCGGTTGACATTCCCTAAGTTTTACTAACAGGTCTCCAGTGTCCTTCAAGTAGGTGGGAGTAGTTTGCACCAATGGTTGTAGGAAGTGATCCACATATATCGCCAGGGGTTGAAGAAAGGAGTCCTTGGCACTGACAATCGGTCGTCCTGGGGGGTTGAGGAGTGTCTTGTGAATTTTCGGTAAAGTATACAGTATAGGGGTAACGGGGTGATCAGTGACCAAGAATGAGTGTGTGGACTCAGAGATGATGCCTTGCAGCAAAGCTGCATTCAAAATTGAGTCAGTCTTTTTCTTAAATGAGAGTGTCGGATCGCCATCCAATTTTTTATATACGCTAGAGTCACTAAGTTGCCGGAGGATTTCGGACCTATAATCAGAGTAGTTGAGAATGACTACCCCCCCACCTTTATCCGCTGGTCGTATAATGATCGTGGGGTTACTTGCCAATGATCTGATGGCTTCTTTCTCTGTGTGTGATATATTCGGCCATCCTTTAGGGTCTCTTGGTTTCATTGATTCATCTGTCAGGAGGCGAGTCAAAGCTGCTATAGATTTTGGGGTATTTGGTGGTTCAAACAAGCTTTTTGTACGAAATGGGGTATAGTCCTTTGTGGTCTGTGTCCTGAAGTGATCTTTGAGTTTCATACTTCTCTGGAACTTGTGTATGTCTATCATCAGGTCTAATTGGTTAATGCTGGTAGTGGGGACGAAGGAAAGGCCCTTTGAAAGTACGTCTCTTTCTGCTGGGCTGAGTTGATGGTTGCTTAGATTAAAGACTACTTCCTCCGTTGGTAGTGTGGAGTTGGTGGTCTTGTGTCTGATGCCGCCCCTCCTCTTGTGTGGCCGTCCCTGGTTTTTGAGCGAGTGGAAGCTCCTAAAAAAAGATTACTGGAAGGTGTAGAGATATTGGTGCTATTGTTGGTATTAAGTGGAGAAAAAGAGCCTCTCGGTTTGCCCCTGCCCCTAGTATAAGTGTCACAGTCTGAGGGTGAAGAGGTGTAGGGTGAAGAGGTGTAGGGGGATGAGTCAATACCACTGAATCCGCCACGTGGTCTGTGTTGTTTATGGAACCTTGGTCTATTCTGTTCGCCGCCCGACAGCCACCTGTACACTCGCCTGTTTTGATAGTCAGAATGAACGATTTGTACTTTGTTCTTTTTAAACTTGTGTAATTCAGTGGAGTAATGTATTAGTTGTTGTTCAAGTTTGTCCAGCCACTTGTTATCTCGATCAGATCTCAGTGCGTTCAAGTGTGCGGTCTCAAAAGAGGCTATTTCTGTACGGGTGACTGAAAGGTTTTTAGTAACTTCCTCAATTACGAGTAAGATGAGATCAAGAGAGCATTTGTTCAAAATCTGGCACCATTTCTTGCAAAACTCTGTGTTGTTTCTTCCAATCGTGGGTATGTTCTTGACCCTGAAGCCCCGTGGAATGTGTTGTCTTTTATAGAAGTCCGACAGGTAGATGCCGTGTAGCTTTAGATCAATTTCACGCTCTTTGTCTTAGGAGATTATGGTAAGTATCATTCAGCGAGGCTGTAGGGAGAACGTCATCTGCTGTCTCAGTAAATAGGATATTGGCTGCTTCTACGTCTGAGAATTGGAGTCCACCCAGTGGTGTATCAATTAGTTCAGAATCTCCACTGCGTTCCATCGCCTGGGTCGAAACGGTTGATCTTTGTTATAAGGTGAATGAGGTGCAAAAAAACTCGGGTGCACGGCTTAAAAGTATAAATAAGATAATCAGGAAGCCGGCACAGCACGTCAAAAAGTCATCGCTGCCTGGGTGCAATACGCCCAAAAATTAAGTAGAGAAGTGAAGAAGCTCGCACTCACAGGACTTATCAAAATCAAAAATGGTGTTTATTTCAATATAAGCAACTAACGTTTCGGCTTGCACTATATATATATATATATATATATATATATATATATATATATATATATATATATATATATATATATATATATATATATATATATATATATATATATATATATATATGAGAATTATACTTTATGTTAAGTTAGCATTATTCTGTTTTCCTTGTAACAGAGGGACCTCCTTAGCTGGTAAACTGTATGCCCCTCTCACTCCTCCCCCATGACCCATTAATAATCCCACTGCCCCATCTACCCTAGCTTTTCCATAATTCTTTGTCTCACCCGTTCCCCCCCCCCGCCTAGTTTAAACACTCCTCCAAACCTGCACAGTGGACCCCCTTCCATTGAGGTGCAAACCACCATGACAGTATAGGTTGTACCCCAAGGAAAAATCAGCCCAATGCTCTAGGAACCCAAACCCTTCCTTCCTACACCAAGACTTGAGCCACGCATTTAGCTCCCTAAGCTCCCGCTGTCTTCCTAAACTTGCTCGCGGCACGGACAAAATTTCAGGAAAAATTACATTGGAAGACCTTCCCTTGATCTTAGAGCCTATATCCCTGAAATCACTCTTTAAGGTCTTCCATCTACCATATATTTTGTCATTAGTACCGATATACACGAAGACAGTTGAGTCATGCCCAGCCCCACCCAATAATTTGTTTACCTGATCAACCACATGCCGAACCCTGGAACCAGGTAGACAGCAAACTGTTCGGTTGTAGCCTATGCACTTTCCTAATAATTTAATCTCCTTCAACCACAATCTGGTTAGGCCTGACTCTGCTCTCCTCCCCACCTCTTCTAGAGAAACTGGTCTCCCAGCTGTTACAGAGATCAGCCCCATCTAGAATTGCTAATCCACTCCCATCTTCTTCACACAATCTGGCAAATTTGTTGAGCTGTGTAAACTCTGGATCGGCCTCCATTGTCACCCAGCTACAGTAGCTGCCTCAACATCTTGCTGCTGTTTTGTTCCCCAAGCTATTTGACCCTGCTAGGTCCTGCTCAGTGAGCAAGAGACTCCTTTCAATGTTGGCAATCGACCGCAATGTTGTAATTTGTTGCTCTAGTGCTATAACTCAAGCCTCCATTTGCTAACAACCACCACAGAGGTAAACATTTTGGATCTTTTGTTACAAATCTGCATACATATGACTGACTGACTGCGCTGGGTCAGAAATTCAATCTTGCTAGCACTAAATATCCCAGTTAAAGATCAAAACAGAAATAAAAAAATTAGGGATTAGAACAAACGTTTGAACCTCCTTTAGTTTGAAACTCCGGTGTTTGTAACTCAACTTACAGATACCCCACCTTAACTTCTGTGTTTGTAACTCCGCTTACAGATACCCCACTTAAAAAGCAAACACTAAAGAGCAGCTAAACATTAGAGAAAGCTCTGCTGGTGTTGCAGGGGTTCTATTTATACAGTCTGTTCAGGTGCAACTAATCAAACCCCCCCTCAAACTGAGGGAAAGCTAACTTGCAAAGTAAAGCAGGTTGTGACAAACTTGCTGTAAGAGATTCCACTTAGGGAAGAAGCACACCAGTTCAGCTAGGCAATGCCTTTAGAACATTTATTTGCAGAAGTATTAAACGCACAAGCTTTCGGGGACCAACCCCTTCCTCAGGTGCAACACATTAGTGAACATAGCACAATTTAAATGCTTCAAAACCCATGTGATACTAGCATGTGATTCATTAACCCCATCTTCACCGGGTAGTCAATATAAAGTCTCATGTGGTTTGACATTAATCCGTATAAAAGTTACAAACAATCTGAATTCAAAAGCAGTCCTCATATTTCCTTATCTGAAAATGCAACAATAAATACATAATTTAAAAGTATTGTTACAGCGTAACATTCAAAAGTTACATACAGTAATATCTATAAAAAGCATCTTAAGCTAAAACTTTCATTCAATCCCTGAGGAGAAAGAGAATCTACTCTTTTGATCCATGCCGCCTCCCTCCTTAGCAATTGCTGGCTAATATTGCCACCCCTGGGTAACTTAACCTGTTCCAATACAGTCCATCTTACTTGGGCTACAGTGTGCTTTGCATAATAAAAATGTTTTGCAACAGATAACTCCACCATAAATTTTCTTCTGTCCTCATTTTTTTCTTTCTCTGGGTTATAAAATGCATCTCGGTATAAGAAACTAACCTTTAATCCGACAGAATCCTTTAAAAAATAAATAGATTACTTCTTGGAAGGATCACTTAGAGATGGCCTCATCACACAGGAATTGTTCACCATTCTCACTGTTAAGTGGCCACAGGTACCATACATATATTTCCTTCCTAAAATTCATAAATCCTTACTTAAACCACAAGGTAGACCAATTGTTTCTGGCGGTGGTTTCATACTCTTGCTGTATAGCTTGATGTAATCTGCCAGCCAATTTTCAGATTGCTACACACCTGTCTGATGGACACAACAGACTTTCTGAATAAATTGATGCAGGTTAAATTACCAAACATAAAAGTTCTATTGTGCTCATTGGACGTTTGTGATTTATATTCCACAATCCCACACTCGGAGGGGGTAGAGTGCATATGGAAATATTTAACCAAACTCACCTTGAAAACATGAGATCAATTTTGAATGCGAAGCAATTATTATTTTTTTTTTTTTGAACAATACTAGTACAAGTAATGTGGGCTGCGCGATGGGTGCAAACATGGCGCCGATATATGCAAATGTGTTCATGTATGATTTTGAAAACAAAGTTATTTTACATAATCCAGGTTGGAAGGAACGCATTTTGTATTATTGGCGCTATGTGTATGACATCCACCTTGTGTCGGACGGTAATGCGATACAATTTGAATTGATGACACAGGAGTTAAATAAAGTACATCAAACGATTAAATTCACCTTTGAACATTCTGAACATACACTGGCCTTTTTGGATGTCTATATTAAAATTGAGGATAGAATTATAACTACCACTATGCACTATAAACCAGCTGATTTCAACACCACCTTATTGCCTACCAGCTGCCACCCCCCGGGAGTATTCAAAAGTTTACCCCATAGTCAGTTAAACAGAGTAAAGGTGGCCATAGATGCAAAGATCCTTGATTTGTACGATTTTCGGACCGTGTGTGGAGAGTCTCAACATTCTTCGTCTGGCGGAGATCGGTCGTTTGGTCGATCGGACAAGTTTGATTTTGTCCCGACTGGCCCGCCGGAGCCCATCATAATCTCTATGATATAGAAGCCTAAGGGATGGTCAGAAAATTTACACAACTGGGCTACAATAATGGGCATCTCCAACAAATCAGACAGGATCTTAAAAAAACGAAACGTGAGGATGTACTAATTAGAAAAGCAAAGCAAGTAAAATCTAAGCCAGACAGAGTAATTTTTGTTTCAATATTTGTACGTTAACGCCATACATAAAGAGAATTATTCTAAAGAACTGGAAAATTCTGCAAAACTACAGAGAGGTAGGAAAAATATTTAGAGATACCCCAAAATTGTCATACAGGCGAGGGAAAACAATAGGCCAGCTGGTCTCCAAAAAAGTTCTAGAGAAATCTAAAGAAAGCGGCTTACTGGCACCTCTAAAAAATGGGCACCTTTAGTCGTAATCAATGTGCACATTGCACAGGCATTATAAAAGGCAAAAATATAGCTCATCCTACTAAGGGCACGCCAATACAGATCAAAGGGCACTTCACTTGTAACAGTTTGGGAGTAATTTATTTAATAAAATGCACATGTGGGCTGACTTGTTTAGGGCAGACATCGAGGAGTATTAAAACCCATTTAGATGAACATAAGAGCAACATATGCAATTATAACCCAGAGAAAGACAAAACGAGGACACAAGAAAATTTATGGTGGAGTTATCTGTTGCAATACATTTTTATTATGCAAAGCACACTGTAGCCCAAGTAAGATGGACTGTATTGGAACAAGTTAAGTTACCCAGGGGTGGCAATATTAGCCAGCAATTGCTAAGGAGGGAGGTGGCATGGATCAAAAGAGTAGATTTTTTTCTCCTCAGGGATTGAATGAAAGTTTTATTTTAAGATGCTTTTTATAGATATTATGTATCTTTTGAATGTTACGCTTTAACAATGGTTTTAAATGATGTATTGTTGCATTTTTCAGGAAATATGAGGACTGCTTTTGAATCCAGATTGTTTGTAACTTTTATACGGATTAATGTCAAACCACATGGTGCTTTATATTGACTACACTGTGAAGATGGGGTTAATGAACCACATGCTAGTATCACATGGGTTTTGAAGCATTTAAATGTGTGTTGTACCTGAGGAAGGGGTTGGTCCCCGAAAGCTTGTGCGTTTAATACTTCTGCAAATAAATGTTCTAAAGGCATTGCCTAGCTGAACTAGTGTGCTTCTTCCCTAAGTGGAATCTGTTGCTGTGTTGGGCTTGGAAGCGGCCTGGGATATGGATGCACCCAGCAATATGAAGTAAGTGATGTGCTGCAAATCCAAAAATGTAGCTTGCTTTTAGTTGCTTTTTCCAGTCAGTAGCCTGTTTGAAGCAGGCAAGGTGTCCATCACTTGCTGGAAGCTGAGTGAAATGCAGGTGTTATTTTCATGTTTTCCCCTCTCTGATTTCATTGCATTTGCATATATATATTTTACACATGGGTATTCTCGTTTCTTTTTTGGCAACCAATATCTGTGCACTGGCTTTAAAATCTTTGTATACAAATATGTGGCTTAGAGGAACCCTGCAACTGAAATGCACCATGAATAGTTAAATTCATGGTGCATTTCAGTTGGCTGAAAAGCACCTGTGCAGGTTAATTGAAGTTATAGATGAAAGGTGGCCACAGAGGTTTATATGTAAATCGCTGTTAAGGAGCTGTACATTGCATAAAAGTATATATATATATATATATTCGATGCAGGGATCAGCACACTCTAGTAAAGGTGAATTAAAGTGTTTTTATTTGTAACACAGCATTATCCATATATATAAAAGTATACACGGGGAAGACAAATCACACAAGAAATATACACAGAGTTCATATTCGGACAAAGAGCTTAAGTGCTATGTGGTAAGATGCACAGTGGGAAGGAGGTCCCTGCCCCGTAGAGCTTACAGTCTAAGTGGATGGGAGGCTAACATACAAGCACAAATTGGAGATGAAAAAGTGCACATGGTAAGGCATAGTCAGTAGGTACAGGACTGCGCTAATGTTCTAGTTCTCCAAAAGGTAGACTCTTAGTTTATTCTTGAAGAGCTTAAGAGAGGTTTCCTTACGGAAGTTTCAGGAATGGAATTCCAGAGGGAAGGAGCAGCAAGATAGAAGGGTTTGAGACAAGAGGTGGATGTGGATGATGTGAAGACAAGGTGGCTCCGAGAGGAGTGGAGAAGACGACCAGGAACCTGTTAGTAGAAGTTTATATGCTATCCTTTGCTTAACAGGCAGCCATGCTAGGGATTTTAGTTGGTGTTGAGCAGGTTACCTTTTAGGAGAGAGCAGGAGTATCCTGGTAGCAGAGTTTAAGATTGATTGGAGGGGTGAGTCAGGATTCAGGAAGACTGACCAGTAGGAGATCGCAATAGTCTAAAGCAGTGCTATCCAACTTCTGTGGTACAGAATTTTTCTGGCCTACATGGTGGAGGGCCAATAATGGAAGCCAGTGTTAACCACTCCCTGTTTTTAAACCACACACACTGTAAACCACAACCATGTTTCCACAAGACCATGTCCACATTACTGGTGGTAGCACACCAAAAAACCAAATGGTTGGTGCTCACATCACTCATATATGAAAAAAAGTTGTCATAGTAAGACCTAGTAAGAGGTCTTATGCCTCCTCCCCTGTGGATCACAGCACCCCCCAGAACATGAGTAAACACCTTAGGGGCCCCTAACAATCATTTTCAAATGCTAACAAACCCCCAAAACAAATACCAGGCTTATGATCCTATGGCACACCCCGGCCCCATGGGGCAGGCAGAGCAGGAGACAGGGAAACGTATCAAGAACAATCAAAGATATACTTCATACAGTGCAGGTGCCCCTTCAGCAGTTTGTATAAGTGTGTTAACAGGTAAACAATGTGGGCAGTTTCAGTCAGAGTCTCAGGCATGAACAATACAGGGCTTTAGGGTGTGAACAATAGAGGTGTCACTTGTGTGAACAATATAGGGCATAAGGGTGCGAACATCACAGGTTATGATGTCAATAATAATGGTGAAACAAAGAGACGGGCTGGGTTTGAGTGGAAAGACCATGAGAATAAATGTTGGTGAAGGGCACACTGGTAACTCACGTATAGATCAGACCAAAGATTTGTAGATAAAATTGAATACTTCATTTATACAATCATCTCTTGCCTGACGCGTTTCGTGTCACTAGAACACTTAATCATAGGCTACCTTGGTCATGTCTCTACGTGAGTTATTCTACAAAATTGGATTTGCTTTATGCTTAAAAATGCTTTTGGAAAGACCATGAGCTCAGTCGTAGCCAAGCTGAGCTTAAGGTGTTATCCAGGAAGAGATAACTACTAAGCAGTCTGCGATCTGAGTCTGAACGTCAGAGGTTAGTGGGGGGGGGGGGGGGTGTGTGTGTATGTGTATATCTATATATATATATATATATATATATATATATATATATATATATATATATATATATATATATATATATATATATATATATAAAATAAAGAACAAAAAATGCCAGCACCTAGGGTCTTGTATTAACTTGTATTAAGACATGGTATATTTGTTTTGGTTTATTTTTTGCCTAATTTTTTACTTATTTAATGTCTGATTTACCTACCCTGAGGGGTGGTTTGGGGATTAAGGAACAAGCATATAAACTTGATATGCTGCTACACATTTTATTTACACTTGTATTATGATTATTAATATGGACACGAGCCCTTAATAAATGGGGAATCACAGAACTTTTAGAACATTAATAAATTAACTATGGATGTATGTCTTTAAACAACCAGACTCGGAGTGCTGCTGGCATTTTTCAGGATATTGTTTTGACCCAGTGGCAGGAGTGGGTCTCACAGTACAGCACCTGGCACTACAAAAGTGTGATTTGGGGAGGTGAGCGTTCCACATAATTGAGCAAGTATTTGCATGTAGTCTTGAAACGAACCATAAAAATTCATAATACTCAAACATGGCAGATACTATGACACTAAAACTAAGTCCTACTGAGACTGTTGGAATTTTTGTAGTCTTTCCAACCTCATACAGTGTATATCTGTAAAAGTGAAATTTGGTAAGCAATACTGTGCTGAATATTGAAGTAAGAAGGTAGCAGCACTAAGTGTTTCTCTTACTTGTATGTACTTTATGATGCCTGAATGTATTGACTTTTTTTTTTCCTTACAGCTAATTCTGCACCTCCAGGCAGCGACAGTTCTTTACACAATAGCTACGATACAATAGAAGGTGGCCGATATATGGGTAAGTGATTTAGATGTTTTTATACAGTGTTGCTACATCTCAATAAGAGCAAAGCAAGAAACTAGAATTATTTTTCATGGCATAAACATGTATATAACTTGATGAAACTCCTAACTCAATAATATATTGCATTTATTTGTACATTTTACAAAAAGGACACTCCACAGGGGCAAACCTAACCCCTTTGCAGCCTGAGGTGACTTGCTGCTGCTGATGCCCCCTCCCCTCCGCACTCGACTTATTTTATATTTTATTTTTTGCACCAAAGGGGGTCCAGGGGATAATCGTGCTCTCTACACTAAAACAGACTAACTTCCTTTTGAAAACCGGATATTTGGATCTTAAAGGAAAACTATACCCTCCAAAAATGTTGGTCTCTATAAAAAGATATTGCATAAAATAGCTTATATGTAAAACCCTAATTTATGTAAATAAACACTTTTCATAATAATATACTTTTCTAGTAGGATGTGCCATTGGGTAATCATAAATAGAAAATTGCCATTTTAAAAAAAATAAGGGCCATCCCTGGGATCATATGATTCACTGTGCACACAAACATACCAACAAACCATACTTGTTAGGTCACATGGGTTTGCTAAGACAGAAAAAGCTAGTAGGTTTGTAAATATGCTGAATGACAACTTTTTATTCCAGCTCGTTCAAGAACCTACTAGGAATAACTCTCTTTTGGAGCTTGTAATAACTAACAATACTGAACTCATCTCTAACATTTGTGTGGGTGAGCATTTAGGGAATAGTGATCATAACACGGTCTCCTTTGAGATTCTGTTACAGAAGCAATTCTATAAGGGAGTAACTAAAACACTAAATTTTAGACGTGCAAACTTTGACAGTATAAGGGCATCTATGCAACATATTAAGTGGGAAATGTTTTCACAGGGTTAAAAACACAGAACAAAAATGGGAAGTCTTTAAAATGCTGCTTAATAAATATACTTGTCAGTATATTCCACTTGTAAGCAAGGAACGTCGTTGCAAAGCAAAACCTTTTTGGTTCAATAGAAGCGTTGGTGTTGAGGTGGGTAAGAAAAGACATGCTTTTAAGGATTTCCAGTTAGCTGGTACAGCCGAATCATTTATAAGGTACAAGGTGGCCAATAAATCATGCAAAGAATCTATAAGGCAAGCTAAAATTGCTATAGAAAAGGATATTGCAGCAAGCAGTAAAAAAAATCCAAAATTATTTTTTAAATATGTTAATAGTAAAAAAATGAAGCAGGAAGGGGTGGGACCCTTACTATCAGAGGGCGGTCAGCTGGTTGATGAAAACAAAATAAAAGCGCAGATTCTGAACTCATATTTTTTATCTGTCTACACAAATGAGGAACCAGTAAGTGAATGTTTCCTTCTTAACAGTCCCAATTCTAGTAATACAACTAATGATGCATGGTTCACACATGAAGAAATTCAAAAGAGACTAGAACATGTTAAGATTAACAAAGGTCCAGGGCCAGATGGTATTCATCCCAGGGTAATTAGCGAGCTTAGCTCTGTGATTGCCAAACCTCTTTACTTAATTTTTCAGGATTCATTGAGATCTGGCATAGTGCCGAGAGACTGGCGAATTGCTAATGTGGTGCCTCTATTCAAAAAAGGATCCTGTTCTCAGCCTCAAAACTATAGGCCAGTTAGTCTGACGTCAGTGGTAGGAAAGCTTTTCGAAGGGTTAATAAAGGATAAGATACTGGACTTCATAGCAAATCATAATACTATGAGTTTGTGCCAGCATGGTTTTATGCGTAATAGATCTTGCCAGACTAACTTAATTTCTTTTTATGAGAATGTAAGTAGAGACCTCGATTCTGGGATGGCAGTGGATGTGATTTACTTAGACTTTGCTAAAGCATTTGATACAGTGCCACACAAAAGGTTACTGGTTAAATTAAGGAATGTTGGCCTGGAACATAGTATTTGTACCTGGATAGAGAACTGGCTAAAAGATAGACTATAAAGAGTGGTGGTAAATGGAACATTTTCTAATTGGACCAGTGTTGTTAGTGGAGTACTGCAGGGCTCTGTACTTGTTTATTAATGACCTGGAGGTGGGCATTGAAAGTACTGTTTCTATTTTTGCAGATGATACTAAATTGTGCAGAACTATAGGTTCCATGCAGGATGCTGCCACTTTGCAGAGTGATTTGTCTAAACTGGAAAACTGGGCAGCAAACTGGAAAATGAGGTTCAATGTTGATAAATGCAAGGTTATGCACTTTGGCAAAAATAATATAAATGCAAGTTATACACTAAATGGCAGTGTGTTGGGAGTTTCCTTAAATGAGAAGGATCTAGGGGTCTTTGTAGATAACACGTTGTCTAATTCTGGGCAGTGTCATTCTGTGGCTACTAAAGCAAATAAAGTTCTGTCTTGCATAAAAAAGGGCATTAACTCAAGAGATGAAAACATAATTATGCCTCTTTATAGGTCCCTGGTAAGACCTCATCTGGAGTATGCAGTTCAGTTCTGGACTCCAGTCCTTAAGAGGGATATGAATGAGCTGGAGAGAGTGCAGAGACGTGCAACTAAATTGGTTAGAGGGATGGAAGACTTAAATTATGAGGGTAGATGCTGGGTTTTCATTTGGAGGGGTTGAACTTGATGGACTTTGTCTTTTTTCAACCCAATTTAACTACAGCTTGTAACTATGTAACATGAGCCAATTAACATACAGAGTTCTGTCTTTTGCTTCAACACTTCTTCCTGTTACAGTTCGAGTTTTAGTATTTCTGGTCAGGTGATCTCTGAGGGAGCACACAGACCATCACAATATGGTGGCTCAAGGCAAGAGATGTAAAAGGGAAAGATTTACTTAAATATACAGACCAGTTTGGTAAGATTCTTTAATATGCCACTTAATATGATATAAACTATTTGTTGTTATAAGTATTTATTTTGGGGGTATAGTTTTCCTTTAAAGTTACCAGGAGCCCCTGATAACCAGTAGGGCAGTGCTGCTACCGGAATCGTGTTTAATGAGCATCTGAAACCTGTTCTATGATTTGAAATGTATTCTTACTTCACTACCTTCAGACTTTTGAACCATCTACCAATTGTGTATAAATCCAAATCAAGTATGTAAACTAGTCATACCAGACTGAATTCCTTTTCTCTCATAAGCATGCTGTCATACCCATTTACCTGATAAAGCTCACTGCCTGTGTACTGTTTCTAAGCAATTGAGCCCTATGTAGCCATATAAAAAGGTCTGAGATTGAAATTTTTGAGATTAAATGATAACGGTTCTTATTTTGGAAGGTTGTGTTTGAAGTATGAAAGGAACATTTCTGTGAGTAATATTAAAGGAGAAGGAAAGTCTGTTTGCACTTGGGGGTGCCAAATGTTGGGCAACCCCAAGTGATTGTATTGACTTACCTGAAAAAAGAAGAAGCTGGAAGAAGATCTCTCCTTGGTGCTGCTTGAAAAACCCCGGGCCGGTGCATTTTTCTGCCCATAGGAGCACCGGCCTGGGGTTTTCAAGCAGCACCACAGAGAGATCTTCTTCCTGCTTTTCTTTTATTTAAATTTCCCCAGACCAAACGCATGCGCAAGTAGAACGAAATAGCTGACTTTTTAGTTAAAGTCCAGTTTTTCGTTCTATTGCGCATATGCAACCGCGCAAAGATAGAGGAAGCAGGAAGAAGATTCACTGGTATAACCTAACATTTGGCACCCCCAAGTGCAAACAGACTTTCAGTCTCATTTAAAAGGAAACAGACATTCTAAGACAAATTGTGTTATGTTTTGTTATGCTTTTGGAACTTAACTGTAGTTCTACCCCCTGGTTTCCAGTATTACTTATACTAGCAACCAGGCAATGGTTTTAAAAGCATACTGGAAGGCTAGCAAAGAAAGACATGGTATGCAATATAAAATACCTAAGCATTAAAGGGGTTGTTCACCTTCAAAGTACAAATCTTATGAAACCACTAACAATGGTCTCAAAGTGTTAACATAACAAAAAGTAAAAAGGCCATTGTAAAAGCTAATTTTTTATACCTGTTTACTCAGTCTTTCTCCTGTCACTCTGATCAGTTTTCTGAAGGGATGGGAGTGGCCTATTGTGAACCGGACACTGAGAACAACCTATATGATTACATCATCATGCCCAGGCTTTGCCCTTACTTGTTCCCTATTGGTCATTGATACTGCCCTCCTTGTAGTAATTCATTGGTTGCTTGTGCACTGTAACCGTAATTTGAATGGTCAGTGGTTGATTACTCTATTGTAATGGCATACGTAAACAGACGTAGCATATAAGAAACCTGTCTTGCAACAAACAACCACACAGCCATGTAGACAATAACTGCAGAACAGGAGGGAGCGACCTTGTTCTCCCAATTCTTGCACTGTCCTTCTCCCTAGGCTATAACTGAATGGAGTGCCAAAGGGGTGCAACCTTTTCTGGGAATAAATACCGTCTTTTTCTATATTTTTATCTTTCATCTCTTTTAAAGGGGTGGTACACTTTCAAACAACTAGTAGTTTTCAGATAGATCACCAGAAATAACAACTTTTTCCAATGACTTTCTATTTTCTATGTGTGACAGTTTTTCTAATATTGAAGTGTAAAGTGTAATTTTTCACCTTCTAAAGCAGCTCTGGGAGGGGGGGTCGCCGATCCTGAAAACTGTTGTAAATGGATACATAATGTTGATATATTTATCTTTGTCCCTGCTGAGCAGAATCCCTGGGTTTCATTACAGGCAGCTGTTAGACTTGATACAATAGTTGGTAATACTCCAGAGATGCTAAAGATAAATGTATCAACTAAATGTTGCAAAATTGTAACAGTTCAGAGTCTGCGCCTGAATTACTGAGCTGCCAGACTCGACACCAGACTCAAACATTCAACTTTAAACTTAGATTTTGGAAAAACGGTAAAAAAATAAATAATGGAAAGTAATTGAAAAAAGTCTTTATTTCTGTGGAACAATAAAAAAACAACTGAATTGAAAAAAGTGTTTGGAAGGTGAACAACCCCTTTAAGCATCATTTCAGTTATGTAGAAAATTGTATCAAAACAGCAAAAAAAACAGCACTGACTTGCTTCGAAACTTATGTAACTTACACATCAAGCAATGACAGGCAGAGCAGTATGACATGGGCAGGTAGGTTTAACATTAAGTGCCAGCTGTTTTTTATGCTCTCTCCCTTTAGAGGCATTTCCTTGGTGGGGGGGGGGGGGCGGGGGTTGGGGTAGAGTAGTTTGTCAAAGAAAACTATACTTTTTTTTCCAGGAGAACCTGAGTGTCTTCCTCTTCTGGAACAAGATTTAGAGCTCTAAATACCAAAAAATAAAACTGAAAAATGCAGATGTTGCATGATATACTGATTTATACCAGGTATATATTTTACTTTATGCAGAAAAATGCAACTCATTTGGAAAGCGTTAAGTGTCTCAAACATGCCAATACCAGATATGTGTAGTTGTTAGGAGATTTCTGTCTTCTATAGATGACCTGAAGTTAAAACACTTAAATAGTCCCAGTCAGGTCAGCTACCGAATAATGATTTTTTTATGGGGTAAAGACACAAAATAATACATTGCCCCCTCAAAATAATATATTTCTAGAAAGTACGCATTTAGCCGAAAATGTTTTCTACTCCAAACTACAGTTATGGGATACGTTATCCAAAAACCTGTTATCCAAGTTCCAAATTACGGAAAGGCCATCTCCCATAGACTCCATTTTATAAAAATAATGCACATTTTTAAAGGGGACAGCATACATTTTCACAATGCATCAAACCATGTAAAATAGAAGAAATAGTTTTTATTTTAATACCCTTTGGATCACAAAACATCTGTATTAGCTTGAAAACTGTTCTCAGCCCTCCCTCTTTGCAACTTCGTGTCCCAGACTCTTCAGTATCTGAGCTGCAGCCCACGGCTCTTTCTGTATAAGCTACACTGCAGCAGCCAGTGAGGGAGGAGTGGGCGTGTCTCTGATGTCACTCTCAGTCCGTCCTTGCAGACATCTGTTAACCCTTAATGCTGATTTACCCTTCCCTGAACTGCTCCCTTTCTGCCCTATTTATTTAACCCTCTCTGCCCTGTTCTGTATAAATAATACATATTCTGCTGCTAAAAGTATTTTATTCTTTTCTGGGGGCAATGTGTATCAGCAGTTGGTGTAAGTACCATAGTCATTTTCTACATAGTATTATGTTGTATACATAAAGCAATCAACGTCTTTTGGGTATTCCTTTGTAAAGTCCCCATCGAGAACATCAGCTGCATTTATTCCCTTGCAACTCCCTGCACCTCCCTATAAATTGTTCCATAACAGCTGCATTTCTCCTTGCCACTCCCTGCACCTGATCATGAATTGTCCCAGAACTGCATTTATTCCCTTGCAACTCCCTGCACCTGACCATAAACTGTTCCACAACAGCTGCATTTCCCCTTACAACTCCCTGCACCTGATCATAAATTATCCCAGAACAACTGCATTTATTCCCATACAACTCCCTGCACCTGATCATAAATTGTTCCACATCAGCTGTATTTCCCCTTACAACTCTCTATACCTGATCATAAATTGTTCCACAACAGCTGCATTCTACCTTGTAATTCCCTGCACCTGATCATAAATTGTTCCACAACAGCTGTATTTGCCCTTATAACTCCCTGTACCTGATCATAAATTGTTCCACACAACAGCTGCATTTTACCTTGCAACTCCCTGCACCTGATCATAAATTGTTCCACAACAGCTGCATTTTACCTTGCAACTCCCTGCATCTGATCATAAATTATTCTGGAACAGCTGCATTTCCCCTTGCACCTCCCTATAAATTGTTCCATAACAGCTGCATTTCCACTTGCAACTCCCTGCACCTCCCTATAAATTGTTCCATAACAGCTGCATTTCCCCTTGCAACTACTTGCACCTGATTATAAATTGTTCCACAACGGCTGCATTTTATCTTGGAACTCCCTGCACCGGATCATAAATTGTTCCAGAACAGCTGTATTTCCCCTTACAACTCCCTGCACCTGATCATAAATTGTTTCAGAACAGCTAACAGCTGCAGTCCCCTTGCAACTCCCTGCACCTGATCATAGATTAATTATATCTTAGTTGGGATCAAGTATAAGCTACTGTTTTATTATTACACAGAAAAAGTAAATTTTAAAAAAATTGGATTATTTTAATAAAATGGAGTCTAATAAAACAGCCTTTCCATTATTCAGAGCTTTCTGGATAAAGAGTTTGAATATACAGCATACATACAAAATTTCCATGGGCAAAAAACAAAGTAACAAAGCACAATGTAGAATGCAATGAAATCACAAAAATCAATAAAAGCACTAAAATCAATGCTTTCTTTACACCTAGGTGCAGATATATCAAGGGTCAAATTTCGAGTTCATGGGATTTGTAAAAACTCCCCATAAACTCGAAATTCTAAAAAAAACGACCAATCAAAATTTAATTCAAATTCAGGTAAATGGGAATCAAATATGATTTGAGTTTTTTCACCAAAAGAAACCTTGATTTTCAGGATGTCACCAAACAACTCCAAATTAATTCAGGATGTCCCCCATAGGCTTAAACAGCAATTCGGCAGGTTTAAGGGATGAATAGTCTTAATTTGAATTCTTAAAGGGCCAATACTTGATAAATTTCGAAACATGAATTTTTTTTATTTATTTTTATAAAAACTCAAATCGAATTTTTAACTATTCCCTAGTCAAATTACACTAAAGTAAACTCAAAAATTAATTTTTAAATTCAAGATTCTAATTTTTACTTTAGCCCTTGATAAATCTGCCCCTAGTGTAATCGGCAGTTGGAACCACAGTTTTGAATATTTTAGCTTGGCCAAATAAGTTTTATGGACAGTAGCAAGCAAGCAACACCTATGCCAAACTGAAAATGCAATAAAATGGCTACAAATGCACCAACATCACCAAAAATGTAACCTAATCACCAAAATAATATACACTTTGCAAATATGCTATTTGCAATGCCGCCAAAACATGTTTGAAGGCAAAAAAAACACAGGATGCAGTAAAAATAAGCCATACAATTGTGGCTTCGGGCAAACTGCACTTAACTGACTGTTAATTAGAAAATGAATGTACCTCTTTATGTGAACTGCACATATAGAGTTGCATCACCTGTTTCTATTGGGATCTATATACTTAATATGTCTCTCCTACATAAACTTTCCAGTAGTGGGAATGACTGGTTATTATAGAGTCCCATTTTTTTTATTAGGATCTATTTACTTAATGTCACAAGTTCCCCCAGCCCCCCTCAATCACCCCCATCTGCACCCCTCAATCATCCCATCTGCAGAACTTGATCCTCACATCTGCACACCTCAATCCCCCTATCAAACTTGTGCATGAGTTCCAACAGCATGCTTCCTGGCAGCCCAAATATGTACCGGTATGTTGATCCTCTGTTCCTGCACACACAGTAGAAGTTTCCCTACCACATTGCAGGCACCCCCTCCCCTGCCTGAACTTGTAAACACGATCCTCTCTGCCTGTGCACAGTTGAAGTCTCTTCATCACATAGCCTACACTCCACCTCCCTTTCACAAACTTGTAACAGTTTAGCTCATGTTCCCCAGCATAGGAAACAATGGCAGATTGACAGCAGACACAGCCAATATGAGTTAAATTAGCTGCCAGGTTACTGCCAGTACTATGTGTGCTGTCGTATAAAGAAGTGGAGTGGCGACTGTAGTGGTTTTGGGGGTCAACGACCCCCCAGCACAGGGTCCCTTTGGAACTGAAGGATTAGTACAGGGAAGCTTTTGAGGTGAATATCTGACTCTTCAAATGCACTTTTTTTGTTAACTATTTCTATGGCAAACTTTGTTCTATTAATGTTAGATTTGTCCATTTTTTACAAAGGCGAACAACCCCTTTAAACTATTTCAGTATATCTTCTTCTAAAGCTTTCTGGCTTTAATCCAGTAGTATAGTGGTGTCACAGTGACTCTGGCTTGTGACACCAGAAAAGACCCAATAGGCTGGAGCCATGTTTAAATGCATGATCTTTGTTCCTATAAAAATCTGGAACCTCAGTAGCTCTGCTACTGCCTGCTTTTTATAGCTGGCCATAAATGGCGCCACTCAAAGAGATCTTTACCCAATTTGGCCAAATCAAGCTTATCTATATAGGCTGTATTTAAATAAGATTTTCCAAGAGATATCTGGTCTGTTTTAGCCCTCATACTTGAGCCAACCTGGGGCCACCTTAAGAGAAACATAGTTATTCCCTATGTAAGTTGGCACAACCATACTGCCTAAGGCACACTGTAAGATGTTTGGTCTGCATTTTCTGAAAATACAGTGCTATGGATAGACCCATTGAGGCTAGGGCAAGAAGACTGCAGATCACAGACCAAGAATCCGGTATCAGAAATGGCACTATTAGTCTCACTAAAATTTCTCTACTTAAGAGAAAAAGTTTTATACTAGGGATTTACCAAATCTTTGAATTTTTGTCAATAGTTGCTTAGAGGCTAAAGACTCACAGGGAATTTTGACTGCTGCTATTGCCACTTGGAATGTAAAGCATCCTTTCTGATGCACACAAAGTAGTGACAAGCCAGCTGTGCACAAAATCATTGTATCTTCTCATGATCAAAATCTCTTATGTTCAGGGAATTTGGACAAATCCTGGACTGCATCATGGGTTCAGTGCATCCCAAGTCTACTTATCTTTAATCTTGTATGCATTCTTTTAAACTACAGGTATGGTGCACCCAGCTCAGCCTCCTCCTTCCCAAAATCCCCAAATCACAAGGAATGTTGGCAGCATAGACCCAACATTACCACTTGGTTACCAGAATGTATTTCCAACGTCAGGTCCTGGACTGCCACCTGCACCACAGCAATATCCAAGCCAGCTGCAGCAGATTACACAGGTAGAGATTCTTCTTATTGTGATTAATTTAACATTTAAAGACCAGTTAATGGAAAGGAACTGGATATTCACCTTTTATAAATACCACTTTATTTGTGTAGTTGTTGACAGCAGTACTCCTACAGATGGGATCTAATCAGAACAAATTCAAATTGGCCAAGATATGGGCTTGTAACCTTTACAGATGCAACTTTTTTCTAATTTTGGACAGATCTAATTTGGTTCTGTACATTACCACAATGAATTTTAACTCGGATGAGGTTGAAATGCAGACTTTCAACTTTAATTCAGTGGGTTGAACAAAAAGATTGCATAAAAATGTGAGGAACTAAAGCCTTTTTAACACAACTACTTAATTTCAGGGGCTCAAAGTAATTGGACAAATTAAAAAACTTAAAATAAAATGTTAATTTCTAATACTTGATTGAAAACCCTTTTCTGGCATGGGCAGCCTGAATCTTGAACTCATGGACATCACTCGATTCTGGGTTTCCTCCTTTTTAATGCTCTGCCAGGCCTTTACTGCAGCGACTTTCAATTGTGGGCCTTTTTGTCCGAAGTTTAGTCTTCAACAAGTGAAAGGCATGCTCAATTGGGTTTAGATCAGGTGACTAACTTGGCCATTCAAGAATATTCCACTTCTTTGCTTTAATAAACTCCTGAGTTGCTTTGGCTGTATGTTTTAGGCAGGGGTGCTTCGCCAATGAGGCAAGTTGAGGCTGTCGCCTCAGGCGGCAGCGCCCCACTAGGTACCAGGGGCAGCAAAAATGCTGCTCCTGGTACTTTAAGAGCAAATTTCTGGGGTGGGTGTGGGGCAGCAGCAACTGCAGGCAGCGGAGGGGCCAGGATCGCCCCTGGTTTTAGGTCATTATGAAACGCCTCCCAGTCTGACTGCATTTAGCTGGATTTGATCAGACCGTATGTCTCTGAACATCTCAGAATTCATTCGGTTGCTTCTGTCCTGTGTCACATCATTGATAAACACTTGTGTCCCAGTGCCACTGGCAGCCATGCACACTGCCTCCGCCATGTTTTATAGAGCTGTGGTATGATGAGCTGTTCCACACCTTCTCCATACTTTTTTCTTGCCATCATTCTGGTAGAGGTTGATCATGGTTTCATCTGTGCAAAGAATGTTTTTCCAGAACTGTGCTGCCTTTTTTTTTTTTTAGCAAAGTCTAATGGCTTGCACCTTGCAGTGCACCTTCTGCATTTACTTTCATGCAGTCTTCTCTTTATGGTAGACTTGGATATCGATACTCCTACCTCCTGGAGAGTTTTTTCACTTGTTTGGCTGTTGTGAAGGGGTTTCTCTTCACCATGAAAAGTATTCTGCGATCATCCACCACTGTTGTCTTCCATGGACATCCAGGTCTTTTTGTGTTGCTGAGTTCACTAGTGCTTCTTTCTTTCTCAGTATGTGCCATACTGTAGATTTTGCCACCCCTAATATTGTAGCAATTTCTCGGATGGGTTTTTTCTGTTTTTGCAGCGTAAGGATGGCTTGTTTCACTTGCATAGAGAGCTCCTTTGACCGCATGTTGTCTGTTCACAGCAAAATCTTCCACATACAAGCACCTCAAATCAACTCCAGTGCTTTTATTTGCTTAACTGATAATGACATAACAAAGGAATTGCCCACACCTGCCCATGAAATAGCCTTTGAGTCAATGGTCCAATTACTTTCGAGCCCCTGAAATGAAGGCTTTAGTTCCTCACATTTTTATGCAATCTTTTTGTTCAACCCACTGAATTAAAGCTGAAAGTCTGCAGTTAACTGCATCTAAGTAGTTTTATTTAAAATTCATTGTGGTAATTTACAGAACCAAAATTAGAAAAAAAGTTGTCTCTGTTCAAATATTTATGGGCCTAACTGTATATAGTGTAGCACAGGAGTGCCCTTACTGTACTCATGTGAGGTCTACCTTTAGTGATGGTGTCCCATTAGTATCTACAGATATAAAAGCATTGTTAGCATTCTGTTCCGTGGAAAATATTACTTAAATATTGTATTGATTTATGAGAAAATGTGTATTGCTATATCTAACAAACAAATATTTCTTATGTAACCTTAACTTAATAAATATCTGAATGAAAAGCACTGAATAGGAGGGTAATTTAGTCAAGCTATTTGTTGGTAGTGTCTCGAGATCTACTGATCACCAGCTAAAGGTCTTTCAAGCATATGTTTTTATTAATTTCCAAAAAAAGGGGGAGGGGTACAAAATAAAAAGGGGAGGGATGATCAAGAGGAAAAAAAAACAATTAAATCACATAAAACATATACATTTCTGTCTGTTGCATAAATCAGCATCATGTATCATACCGCAATTACAATACAAGTAACCATCAAGAGTATTCAAGTGTGTAAGAGACACAGCTATCTTTCCTGTTCAGGGATCCTGTTCTGGGTGTGAGTCTAACCAGGGGGACCATATTTTCTCAAATTTAGAAGGACATCCTCTTGCTTCATATGTCGATTTGATGTTTACCAGTGACTTTCCTACTAGTGAGAGCCATTGCTGTATTGTGGGAGACTGGGGGGCCATCCATTTCAATACTAGAGCCTTTTTAGCATAGAATAGCACAGTTTTGATAAGTAGTCTGGACCTGATTAGGGGGAGAAGGTCTTCCACAACCCCTAGTAGGCAAATTTCAGGCGTACAGGGTCCGGGAAAGTCCAAGTACTCATGTAAGTGATTCATTACATCAGTCCAATACTTAGAGATTTGTGAGCACTCCCATATGAGGTGGGTGAATGTGGCATCAGGTAATTTACATTTGGGGCAGCGTGCTTCGCTGGCTCTCCCAAACTTCTGAAGCTTAACAGGAGTAAGATAAAGCTGGTGTATGAGTTTAAATTGAATAAGTCGATCTTTGACAGATATTAAAAACCCATATAGGTCATCTGTGACCTCATCCCATTTGTCCGAGTCTAGTGAGGGAATCATGTTCTGCCATTTCTGCTGAGCTATGAGGAAAGGGGCCGGTAGGCAAGCGGTTAATGACTGGTAGAGCCTAGAAATCAGTTTCCCAGCTTTGGGGTCCCATAATATCTCTTCAAATTTCGGGCCATCTTATACAATCTGGAGTGTAAGGAATTGAGCTCTGAAGGCCTCTCTAAGCTGCAGATATCGAAACCAGTGTATCACTGGCTGAGCAGTTAATTGTTTGTTGGTCCATAGTAGGGAACGTAAAGTCTACCAGTAGGTCATCTAGGGACCTAATGTGGTTTTGGGGCCAGTAAGAGAAGTCCTGTAAACCTCGCAGATGGGGCAGATTTGAGTTTCTCCATAGTGGTAAGTGTGGAGATTGTAGGGGGTAGATGTTTTAAAAAGTTTACACGCCATTGTCCATACCTTACAGGGGGTAGAGATGGTAGTAGGGAGTGAGTCATAATCACCTACCCTCCTATAGGGGGCACTGTGAAGTGCCTCTAGTGAGCCCACTAGGGCTCCCAGTAGTGAGCAGCTTGGGTTGTCTTCAGTGGGATGGAACCAAGCGTGAATGTGATATAGCTGCCCTGCTAAGTAGTATAGTTGCAGGTGGGGGAGACCAAGGCCACCCCTATTAGTGGGGGCTGTTAAAGATTCCCACGAGATTCTAGGCGCTTTGTTAGCCCATAAGAATGGGAGCAATACTGACATGACATTTCTGAAGAATGAAAGTGGGATATACACTGGAGAGTTCAATAAAGCATATAGGAATTTCGGTAAGTATATCATTTTGTATACATTTATCCGTCCCCATATGGTTACAGGAAGTTTGGCCCATGTGTTGAGGGATTGCTTGAACCGGTTGAGGATGGGTTCAAGGTTATTTTCGGCAAAGTCAGTAACTTTCCCAGTAATATGAATGCCCAGATACTTGAACCGTGTCACACACCGCAACCCTTTTATGGTGTCAGTATGAGCTGGAAGAGGGTCAAGAGGTAGGAGCATGGATTTTTCCCTATTTATAGCTAGACCTGAGTATCCCCGAAATTCTTCCAAAATGTGGAGTGTTGTCTCTAACGACTCATCACAATCTCCTAGGAACAACAACAGGTCATCGGCATAAAGAACCAATTTCTCCTCTCGAAGACCTAACCGGAAGCCATGTATTCTGGGGGATTGGCGAACTCTTAAGGCTAGGGGCTCAATAGCCAGAGCAAATAGGAGAGGCGACAGAGGACACCCTTGCCGTGTGCCTCTAGATAAGGGAAAGGTTTTTGAGTTAAGTTTGTTGACTCTGACCTGGGCTGAGGGGGTTTTATACAACATTTGAACCAATTTGATGAAGTTAGGGCCAAAGCCAAATTTGGACATCGTTGCCCACAAATATTGCCACTCCACAGAGTCAAACGCTTTAGCTGAATCGATTCATACCACCACCCTTTATTGTCATGATCAATTTGAAGGTGCGTATGTAGCCTTCTAAGGTTTATCGCAGTGGATTTTTGGGGCATAAAGCCGGATTGGTCTGGGTGTATTATCGATGGGATCACCTTAGCCAATCTCGTAGCCAGGATCTTTGCTATTATTTTCATGTCCGTATTAATGAGGGAGATAGGATGGTAAGAGTCCCACTTTTCAGGGTCTTTCCCCTCTTTTAGTATAAGTGTTATTAAGGCTGAGTAAAAGGATTGAGGTAGTGTGCCTGTCTCCATTGCATCCGCAAATGTATTACATAGATTATTGAGCAGTGTGTCACCCTGTGCTTTGTACCATGCGGGGGGAAGTCCATCAGGACCTGGGGTCTTCCCAGAGGGGAGACCCGCTATTGCTTCCTGTACCTCCTGTCGAGTGATTTGACCATCTAAATAAGCAGCTTCTTGGGGTGATAGAGTGGGGAACTCCAGAGATGCTAGGTATTGACTTATTTGTTGGGGGGTGGCATTGTTGTGGGAGGTATATAATTTGGAATAGAAATCTCCAATGGCATTGGCAATATCGGTGGGATCTGTTATGATTTCGCCCCTGGGACCCTGCAACCTAGGAATCGTCGTAGGGGAACTGTGTGGATGGGACAGATATGCTAGGAGTTTGCCAGCTCTATCAGCTTGTTCAAATATTCTCTGGTTAGAATACAGTAGTTTCTTTTGAGTTAGGTTAGTTTGGACTAGTTCCAGGGATTGCTGGCTCTGCGTGAGCCTGTTATAATTGACATCGGTTGGATCGGATGCATATATTGCCTCCGCTTGGGAAAATTTGGTAGCCGCCTCTTCCACCTCTTTTTTAGCCCTTTTTCTAGCCGATGATATAGCATTAATCAGGGTATCTCGAGCCACCGCTTTGGAGGCATCCCAGAGAACATTTGTGGAGGCCGAACCAGTATTACTATCCCAGTAATTGGCATATTCTGACTGACTTTGGTCCAATACTTCTGGGTTTGAGAACCAGAGCGGACTAAGGCGCCAGCATCTGTGTGTTTTCCCCATGCCCTCCCGTAGGGTGAGTGCGAGAGGTGAGTGATCCGAAAAGGCTCTTTGCAAGTACTCCACCTGCTGGACAAATTGTGTGAAATCGGGGCTGCACACTGCCATATCTATCCTGGAAAGTGTTTTGTGGGTGGCTGAGTGGCAAGACTATTGTAATGTGGTGGGGTGTTTCCATCTCCATAACTCTAGTAATCCCATATTGTTTACCCAGTCATTAAGTAAAGGAGAGTTGGTAGAGGAAAGACCCAGTCTGTCTTTATTGGCATCTAGAGTAGCATTGAAGTCACCTAGTAGGCATACAGGGACAGAAGGAAAACTGGCCAGGACAATGAATATGTGTTCCAACAGAGTTAGAGAGAATGGGGGTGGCGCATACAGATTTACCAATATCATTTCTTGATAAAAAAAATTACAGTGCATTATGATGTATCTACCGTAATGATCCGTCCGTATGGACAGTAACTCAAATGGTATGTTTTTCCGTACCAATATAGACACACCTCTAGAGTAACATGAGCACGTGGCATGGTAAGCGTGAGCAACCCAACGTTTTTTGAGAGATAGAGTTTTCTGTCCCATTTAAATGCGTCTCTTGGAGGAGTAAAACTGAGGGGTTAAATCACTTGACATAGTCAAAGAGTGCTGCAAGCTTAAATTTAGAGTTCAAGCCCCTAGTGTTCCAAGATATGATTATAGGGGAACTCATGGTGGAGGTATGTCTATATGAGTGCCAGGATCAAGTATATTGGATTCGAGCCAGTGTGTGAAAGTAAGCATCTTAAATGTAGTCGCATTGCATTGCATAGTCGGGTTTATCAACAGACATGTATCATGAACAGTATAACTAGCAGTCACCAGCTGGAGAGCCGGTTTCTGCATACCCTGTCTACCCCCCAAACTCGGGTAGACCTGTACCCTAAACATAGAAAGCAAACCGTTAAACTTTTAGCAGGAGGAGTAAGGAGTTCAGCGATCGGGTGTAGTTCCTGTGCCGCCCATAAGAGGGGGCTCCCTGCTGCTGTGTGAAGGCAACCATATTTCAGTCATATTGGAGGGTAGGTCAGCCATGTTCCAAGGAGTTTCCAAAGTAAGCCAACAGGCCATAGGAACCTCAGGGAAAAAAAAAAAAATAATAGAAAGAAAAAAAAAGGGAAAAGAAAAAGTAGTCACAGGATAGGCTTTTCCTCTGAACAGCAAAGCAGTAAAAGTTCCAAATGGGGTCGACTTGCATAGAACTGTAGCGGCTGAGAAATTAGGCCTGACTGCCTGGAAGTAGAGTAAATGTAGAGGGCCTACAGACTGTTGGGTTGGAGAGTCTCGGCCGTCGCCAAACCATGGTGTACGGAGTATTCCCTCTATCAGGATTATTGGGGGGGGTGCCCCGTCCGCCTCTGCCATCCAGCCACTTATCCGCCTCAGCTGAGGTAGTAAAGAATTGTGTGGAGTCGCCTGCCACAATGCACAACTTCGCAGGGAACAACATGGAGTACGCTAGCCCTGCTGATTGGAGACGCCTCTTTACCCCCAGGAAAGGCGCCCGTTGTCTTTGCACCGCAATGGAGTAGTCAGGGTAAAGCAATAGTGTGGCACCATCATGGATAATTTGCCCCTTTTTCCTGGCAACAAGCAGTGCTGCGTCACAATCTCTGTAGTTTAAGAAGCGCATTATAAGCGGTCTGGGTGGGGCCCCTGGGGGTAGCGGTCGAGTGGGTACTCGGTGGGCTCTTTCGATAGTTAGTAGCGGGGAGAAGGAGTCCAGGCCAAAGGTGGATTTAAGCCAGCCTTCTATGAAGGTTTCGGGGGATTTCCCTTCTACTCCCTCTGGCAGCCCAACTAACCTCACATTGTTGCGGCGTAGACGGTTCTCCAAGTCGTCCGTCTTGTTTGCCATTTCGGTGAGCTGAGATTTGATGCGGGCTATGTCAGGAGGCAGGGGCGCTGTGATGTCCTCCAGCCGGGAAACACGCTGTTCAACTTCTGTAGTGCGTTCGCGTAGTTTTTGGAGATCTTGGCGAATAAGGGAAACATCAATTGTAATAGTGTCCAGTTGCGACATGGTATTCGCGTGTGCTAACCTTATCGCTTCCAGTATCTCCTTGTTGGATGGCTCCGTGTCCGCATCTTGGTCTTTGGCGGGGTCTTGGGACAGGGCGGTTGTGGCCTGCTCGGACTCCGTACTGGAGTCTTTCGCCTGCTGCGATGGTTGTAGGTAACGATCGAGCTTTGTGCTCGGCTGCCTGTTTCCGTACTTGCCCATTGTCGAGGTCCCGACTTGCCAGCTTTAAAATGCAGGTGAAAAGATCTCGTTGCCTGTTTCACAATGCGCAGGATAGGTAAAGGATGGGACTCGTAGCAGGGAGCTCCTCAGTACGCGTGCTTTCAGGTCGCCATCTTGGCTCCGCCTCACCAGCTAAAGGTCTACTGGTAGATCCAGATCTACCTTTTGGGCACCCCTGGTTTAGCATATCAGTCTCACATTGTTTCCCTTGTGAAGGTTAAAAATGCTTTGCAAAGGGCTTCTTTAAAATCCACACTGTTGTAGATATGCATACTTTAGAAATTGCTGCACTACAATCTTAATTTATTATGACAGACAATGTCATAAGTAGAGGATGTAGAGCCTATTTTTTATTAAAAAAAAATGGCTTAGCTATTTAGAAAATCTGATTACATGTTGTGCCCTACGAGACACCAGAATCCCACATAAAGTAGGGGCAGTTATGTAATGGTGTGAGTAATATGTTTTATAGTGGCACCATATTGTTAATAGGATAATAGTTCAGCTGTCCAAATACATAGGTGCGTATTAATGGTATTGTATATCACCAGGACAATACATCAAATGTAGCTTACATTTTGTCTACTAAGCTGGAAATGAAAAAATAAAGGATCTCCACTTCCTTTCGTAGTACATAGTCAGAAAGGAATTTTTTTTTGCCCAATAGAAGTAAAATTTCACTTTAACGAAACCTAATTTTCTTTCTGTTCTGGTGTTTGTCTCTGTTTAAACATTTCGCTGATATAATTTTTAAGTAAAAAGGCCAAGAACAAAAAAGTCTTAGTGATTTATTTAATTTTCCAGTTTTTTTTTTTTTTTTTTTGTCCAGTGCTTAAATCCAAATGCATGACATTTCATTTATTTTGCCCTTATTAATCATAGTATGAGGGGTACCGTTTAATCCTTATTGTGTGCACAGTAATCTATATAAATCAACATTTTTCAGTTTCACTGTTTTCACCTGTTGCAAAATATAATTTTAGGCAAGTTCTCCCACACATCAACAGCTTCTTGTGTGCTGGTTTATATTGTGCTTTTGTATATACTGTATCATTTATGCATGAATCCTCTGGGCACATGGTATTGGGTATTATGCTTTATTTCTAAATGTCCTTCTCTCTCAATAGCCTTCCATAAATAATTTGGCTTCATCAGTTGGTGGCTTGAGCCTTCACCATTCTCAGCAGCTGGATGGGTTAAGAGCTTTGAACCTTCTACAGGAGAGAAATATCCTGCCTCCGACACCTCTGAAGGCTCCCACTCCATGCCTGCTGGAAGATATCCAGAAGCTTAACTGTAACCCAGAGTAAGATCAATTCCGATAAAAGAATACAACATAAAAAACAAAGCTATGGGATCCGTTATCTGGAGACCTGTTGTCCAGAAAGTTCTGAATTGTGTAATGACTCTCCCATAGACTCTATTTTATCCAGATAATCCAAATTGTAAAAACGATTTCCCTTTTCTCTGTAATAACAAAACAGTACTTTCTACTTGATCCCAACTAAGATATCATTAATCTTTATTGGAACCAGTCCATTGGGTTTATTTAATGTTTACATGATTTTCTAGTAGACTTAAAGTACGAAGATTCAAATTTACGGAAAGATCCATTATCCTGGAAAGTCCCAGGTCCCGAGCATTCTGGATAACAGATCCCATACCTGTATTTGTATTTGCTTGATAAATTATCATTTTTGCAGCATAATTAGTCTAAACTTAAAGTTTATATGTATAAAAAGGTTTCTGTTTATATTCATATATTTGTAAGGTTCTTAGAATAAAATATATGTATAAATGTGTTTGTATATTGTGAGTTTTCAGGTAGCTTGGATCATTACCTCTGCACTTTTCTTAGCACAGAATCACTCAAACAGAGCCTTAAGTTTAATTCAGCCTGGGCTGATTTTATTTAAGTTCAAACAGAAGGCATAAACAAAAAATCCAAGCAAAAATCATAAGTAATACAGTCCAGCACTTACTAAACCGCTCAGTTTCCTCAGTGGCTCACAAAGCAGTGGTACCAGGCTTATATATTTTAGTTTCTCCCCTCTCAGCGGGTGTTCACAGTAGTCTCTCCGCCCCTCCGCACACTCTGAGTCACCTGACTCATTTATAGACAGGTGGCTAACACCACACCCTTCCCTTTCAGCCCTGGCTAATAAACAAAAACTACAATGCAGTAAGTTGACTGCAATATCCATTATCCAGAGCTCCTAACCCCAGAACTGACCTGCATTTACCTTTTACCATATAACATATACCTCCCCCGATCACTAGTAGAGTGATCTACAAGAGGACGAGACACTGACAAATTCACATAGACATAAGTCTGCTTACGCTAATGACCAAAATTTTTGACGAAAATCTTGGGGAAAAGTATATTCCATCCAGCACTTTCCCAGATATCCCGTTTAACTCCTTACTTTGTACATTACTTTCTTGTACAACCCCCACCATTGGGATACATGCACCAAAGAGGGAATGAATTCTGGAGGGGCCATCAACATTGCTCATCTGAACTCCTGGCCTATGTGTTACCGTAAACTTAAACTCTCATCTGAACTCCTGGCCTATGTGTTACCGTAAACTTAAACTCTTGCATAGCCAGGAACCAGCGGGTAACTCTCCTATTAGTCTCCTTCTTATCACACATCCATCTCAGCGGAGCATGATCTGTCACTAGCTCAAACTCCCTCCCCAAGAGGTAATACCTTAATGTCTCCAGTGCCCATTTTATAGCCAGACACTCTTTTTTCAAGTACTGCATACTGCCTCTCGTGTCATTTAATTTTCGGCTAATGTAGACTACCGGATGTTCCTCCCCATTATGAACTTGAGACAAAATTGCCCCTAGACCTACATCTGATGTATCTGTTTGCACAATAAAAGTTTTAGGGAAGTGTGGGGAAAACAATACCGGCTTGGCACATAATGCATGCTTTAAAACCTGAAAAGATTTCTCTGTCTCTGGTGTCCACTTTACCATTACAGATTCTTTCCCTTTTGTTAAAGGTGCTGCAAAGGTAGCAAAATTTGGGATATTCCGCCTATAGTAGCCTGTAATCCCTAAAAAAGCTCTGACCTGCTTTTTATTTAGAGGGCGTGGCCAGGCTTGAATGGCCTCCGTTTTATTACCTTGGGGTTTTATAACCCCCCTACCAATGATGTACCCAAGATACTTAGCCTCTTCTAGACCAATAGCACATTTTTTTGGGTTGGCTTAAAAACCTGCCATCTGGAGAGCATCTAACACAGCCTGGACCCTCAGTAAATGTGAATCCCAATCAGGACTGTGTATGATAACATCATCCAGGTATGCAGCCTCCCATTGTCTATGGAGTTTTAAGATTTTATTCATTGCCCTTTGAAATGTGACAGGATCATTTTGTAATCCGAAAGGCATCATTCTATACTGGAATGCGTTCTCTGGTGTTACAAATGCTGTTTTCTCTTTAGCAGTTTGGGAAAGAGGAATCTGCAAATATCCTTTTGTCAGATCTAGGGTTGTTAGGTAACGGGCAGTACCTAGCCTAACAATAAGCTCATCCACATGTGGCTTAGGGTATTAAATTTGGAAATTGCATTGAGCTAAGAAAATGATTGCAGAACCTCCAACTCCCATCTGGTTTTGGAACCAGTACAATAGGGGAAGACCAATCACTGCAAGGCTCTTCAATAACACCCAGGTCTAGCATTTTTTTTTTTACTTCCTCTGCTTCTAGCTTTTGCCTAGCTTCTGGTATTCTATAGGGTTTTAGCTTCACATGATCTCCAGGGTTAGTGACAATGTAATGTTCAACAATAGATGTACCTGGAAGTTCTGAAAAAAATTCTCTATTTCTATATGAAATTCCTTTACATCTTGTTTCTGAACACCCGAAATGGTCTCTACAATCTTCACCTCTGGAATTAAGGGTTCTTTACTGAATGTTTTTGCAGATAATATTGCAGATTAAACAGCTAGGGACGCTTTCAATAAATTAACATGGTAGATTTGCCTTTTTCCTGGCTGATGAATTTTATAGTTAACTTCCCCACTTTTTTTCCATTACTTCAAAAGGCCCTTGCCTGTTTGCAAGGAATTTGCTCTTTGCAGTGGGGACTAACACCATGACCCTATCACCAGGGGCAAAAGTATGTACACGAGAACCCCGAATTATATAACTGTTGCTGCATGGCCTGGTTCTTTAACAATTGGCATTACTGCTGCAATTTGATTCAATGACACTTTTATGGGGTGTCACTTCTCCCTCCCATGTCTCTTTGGCTTTATCTAAAAGCCCTCTAGGATGTCCCCCTGGAAGGAACTGAAAAGGTGTGTACCCTGTAGATGACTGATGTACCTCCCTAATGGCAAACATCAGTTAAGGCAAGTTGATCCCAGTTTCTCCCTTCCTTACTGTATCTTTTACCTTCTTTAACATGGCTTTAAGGGTTTTATTAAACCGTTCCACATCTGTCTGTGGATTATATACTGAGGACCTGAGGTTTGAGATTTGGAACAATTTACATAACTCTAGACATGAATGGTGTCCCCTGGTCTGTCAGGATCTCCTTGGGAATATCTACCCGGCTAAATACCTGAACTTACTTCTTGGTGATCGTTTTAGCACATGTATTACAAAACGAACTGCTTCAGGATAGCAGGTAGCATAGTCCATGATCACTAGGATATGTTGATGTCCCAAGCAGATTTTACATAAGGACCCACAGATCCATAGCAATTCTTTCAAATGGAGTTTCAATAATTGGTAAGGGGACCAGGGGACTACAAAAGTGGGGCATAGGTGAAGAAATTTGCCATTCAGGACAGGAAGCACAATAATCTCTAATGTTCTTGTACACTCCTGGCCAACAAAATCTTCATAGAATCTTCGTAGTTTTTTTCCACCCCCAAATGACCACCCATGACCTTCCCATGTGCCAGGTCCATTACTATCCTCCTATAGGTTTGGGGAACTACCAACTGTTCAGTGACCTCCTCGACTTTTTTGTACATCTGGTATAAAAGCCCTCCGTTCATAGCCACATAAGGGTAGGCCAGGGTTCTGTAGGCTTTCCATCCACCATTTTTATATTCTCTCTAGCCTTTGCCAGTGTGGAATCTTTTAATTGCTCTGTCCCAAAATGTCCTTTTTGAACCTCCAGGTCAGGTATTCCTAGAGGATCATCTGTGTCTGTGGGGCTTAGGTTATCCTGCATAGGAGCAGAATTTTCCTCAGTCACCCTCCTGATCTCCCAGTAACATAGAAAAGGGAAAAATGAGGGGGTCCTGAGTAGTAATGTTCTCTAAGGGTTTAAGCTCACTAGCTACAGATTGTGGGTTAATGTGAGTTTGGTTTTCGCATAGTTCCAAAATATTAGGAAAATCTCTCCCAATTATATCATGCAGGAGTTGCGTAACTACTACTGCACAGGCCACAGACCCAAATGAGGTGTCAAACTGAATAGTTGCTATGAGATACTCCCTACTTTCCCCATGTATGCAGACTACAGCAAGCTTTTTCCCTTGACAAGTCACCGGAGGTATTAGACCCAACTTTTTCAAAGTAACTGAACTACCAGCAAGGCATGTACTTGTTTACCTCCCATATTTACAACACACATTTGCTTTTGCTTAGAAACCACAGGCTTATCCGAACATGCAACATAAACAAATAACGATTGGTTCCTATTCATGACCGAAAAATCACACTGCATTGGCTCATCTATTAGAGGACAGTCTGCAACCATATGTCCAATTTTAATGCAGTGAAAGCACTTAATACCCTCTTGACCAAGTTTTTTACTGGGTAGATGCCCTCCTGGCTTGGCCTGACCATCTTTGACCCCAGTGCCGTCCTTCTCTCTTGGAATGTTCCTACCGAATGCCATGGGAGATCTCGGCTTAATGGGTGTATGTTGCTGGGAAGATTTAGGCTCAGCCAAATCCTGAGCTGCCAGGTACCTCTCCACCATTTCCACAAGCTGGTCAACTGACCTGGGGTCTGCATGACTTACCCACTTTTGCACCTGGAGGGACCTCCATGACAACCCTTTCCACGATTTGGGGACCAGTCAGTGTGTCCGGCTGCAGCCATTTTTTGCCAGCTAGATTAGGTCATGCATTTGAGCCCAGGGAGACTTGTCAGCAACGTAAATCCAACTCTGTACCCGCTGGGCCTGTACAGATGTGGTAAGTCCCAGGCATGTAACAATTTCCAGCTTCAACTTCTCATAGTACTCGGCTGATAGATCAAAATATGCCTTTTGGGGTTCCCCTTAGAGGGATGGAGCTAAAAGCCCCGCCCACTGCTCCTTGGGCCAAGATTCTCTTGCAGATGTATGTTCAAATGTGTGCAGGAACTCTTCCACATCATCTTGGTGTCAATTTTTGTATAAAATTACTGGCCCTCATAGTAACACTCAAATTATGCTGGGATACTACCGAAACAGCTTGGGCCCTCAATGAGCTGTTGCACCTACTCATGCTGGACCACCAGGGAATCCCTCAAGACCTGTGTAACCGTAGACTCCCACTCGTGTAGCTGTTCAGCCAGCAACCTGTTTGCAAGCTTCTGCTCCTCTCTGATCTGTACAACAGTTTGGTGCAAATAAGAATTTGTTTCTCGCTGGGCAGCATTGGCTTGCATTAGCAATAATTAGCTGCTCAAAAACTTTCTCCATGTTGTAGCGAGAAACCTTTCAAAACACTTTATACTTAACCCTCGGCACAGATTCTGGCATCGGAGTTCCACGCAGCCATCTTCCGGGTCTTCGGCAAGCTGAGTGGGAGATCGGTCTGCGACAACTGCACATTCGCCGAAAGAATCGTAAATTGCAGAAGCAACCAGAAGAAGACACGAAGACCCGGAAGATGTGTGTGTGTGGAACTCCGATGCTAGAATCTGCGCCGAGGGGTAAGTATAAAGTATGGGGCATTTCCCGGGGGGGGGCAGTTAGGCTGGGGAGAGGGGGGTCTACGTGGGGTGGGTTGAATTCTCCTTTAACTGTTTTTGAGCCAGCGCAAACTCCACCAATTGTGTGAGACTTCAGGTAGCTTGGATCTTTACCTCTGCACTTTTCTCAACACAGAATCACTCAAACAGAGGCTTAAGTTTAATTCAGCCTGTGCTGATTTTATTTCAACCAGTTCAAACAGAAGGCATAAACAAAAATCCCAAGTTGGTTGGCAAAAATCATAAGTAATAAAGTCCAGCACTTGATACCGCTCAGTTTCCTCAGTGGCTGTCTGACAAAGCAGTGGCACCAAGCTTATATATTTAGTTTCTCCCCTCTAAGCGGGTATTCACAGTAGGCTCCTAGCCCCTCCACACACTCTGTGAGTCACCTGACTCATTTATGGACAAGTGGCTAACACCACACCCAGAATCCTTCCTTCCCATTCAGCCCTGCTACTAGTAGAGTGATCTACAAGAGGACGAAACACTGACAAAGTCACATACTTTAAAGTCTGCTTACGCTAATGACCAAAATTTTTGTGACAAAAATCTGGGGGAAATGCATATTCCATCCAGCACTTTCCCAGATATCCTGTTTAACTCCTTACTTTGTACATTACTTTCTTGTACCACCCCCACTGTTGAGATACATGCACCAAAGAGGGAATGAATTCATCCTATTTAAAGGAAGAATAACACAAAAAAAATGAACGTTTTAAAGTAATGAAAATATCATGTACTGTTGCCCTGCACTGGTAAAACTGATGTGTTTGCTTCAGAAACACTACTATAGTTCATATAAACAAGCTGCTGTGTAGCAATGGTGGAAATTGAAAAAAGACTATATGTCATAGGTTAAATAGTGGATAACAGATAACACCATTATGTTCTACAGACCTTGTCTGATATCTGCTGTGTAAACTAAAAGATGTTTAACAAAGTCACAAGATGGTGACCCCTGGTGTCCTACTTTGAAAGCATAAATCATTTGTTTAATTAGGCATCTGGTGCAGTAAGTTTGTCTTTATGTTTAGTATACAAAATACAGCATTTCGAGCATTATTCTATTTTAGACTTTAGTTTCCCTTTAACTTCTGTTTCAACTTACCCTTAGTCAAAATGTAAAAATGCTGATCTGCTTTGAAAAATATCACCCTTACAGGTTGTTTCGTTGTACTTTGACTAACATCCCTCAGACACAAGTTCTTCTGAACAAAGCCAAACTGCCATTGGGACTCCTACTGCATCCATTCAAGGATCTGTCTGTAAGTTACTGTGAATATGTTATTCTGTGGCCTATGAGCATTTAGAGTGGGTGAATGTTTTTACTTACTACAAATGTGTTTAACTGTGGTTGTAGCAACTTCCTGTTGTGACTTCAAGTACAATCGTCCGGTGTCGTTCTTGTCGGACTTATATTAATCCCTTTGTCAGCTTCTTGGACCAAAGACGATGGAAATGCAATTTATGTTACAGAGTAAATGACGGTAAGCATAGCTATTTTCACATTTCCATCAGGAAGGCAGATTGACACAAACAGGTATTTATCATATGATATTAAAGGAGAACTAAACCCAATGAATGGTTAAAACTGTCATATTTTATATAGTGAACTTATTGCACCAATCTAAAATTTCAGATTCTCAATAGCAGCAATGATCCAGGACTTCAATCATGTCAGGGGGTCACCATCTTGGAAAGTGTCTGCCACACTCACATACTTAGTTGGGCTCTGAGCAGCTGTTGAAAAGCTAAGCTTTGGGGTTGTCACAAATTATCAAACAAAAAATTAGGTTTGTCTGTAATATAATCTGATGCTACAAGGCTGATTATTAAATTCTGATGCTAGTTGCACTGGTTTCTGAGCTGCCATGTAAGTAATTATCTGTATTAATTACTATTTAGCAGTATATTCTGACTTTTTTATTCTATGTGTACTGTATATTTTGAGTAAGTCGCTAAGCTCAGTAAGTGACGAGCACAGAGCATGTGCAGTGAATCAGCAGAAAAGAAGTTGGGGGCTACTGGGGCATCTTTGGAGACGCTTTTGGATCCTTACTGCTAAAGGGCTGTGGTTTCATTGGGCTGGTACAGAAGCCCAAAACATAACGTACAACATTTCTTTAGTTCTCCTTTAAAAAAACAAACAAACTATATATATTTTTTTTTTTTTTTTTAAAAAAATCACTTGCATCCATTGAGCTGAGGGATTGTTGTGCAAATATAACTTTGAGCATTTGGACATGATCAAGGCATCTAAACCAACAGTATATACTTCTGTAACTCCAGCATGTAGACATCTGGGGCCAGCATTATCACTTATTTTTACAAGTATTGCCTATGCACACTTCTCCAAAAAAAGTAACTGTATTATTTTTTGATTTGTTCATGCACAGAAATAAATATCCAATAATAACATATAGTTATTTAGGTTGAAATATGGCACACATCAATCAGATTTTTCACATCCGAATCCTGGATGCATGTGATGTGCATCAAGAAGTAAGGATACAGATCTCCACTGTGCACCAATACCTCAAAGGAAATGAAGGTGTTCAGCTGTTTAAAACAGTGGAACAAATTCTGAAAAATTTACATTTATAAGCTGTGGTAAATGTGTCAGTATGTTACAACCTTCCAAATTGTCAGGAGAATCCTAATAAATCAAAAAAAATGGTCAAAGGCCTGAGAATCCTGCTGCATTCCCCAGTTCAGTGTTTAATAAATGAATCTTCCCTTCCAGTACCTGAAGAGTTTATGTACAATCCTGTAACTAGAGCCTATGGTGAGCCCCACAAGAGGCCAGAGGTTCAGAATGCTACAATTGAATTTATGGCACCATCAGAATACATGGTAAGGAAGCTTAAAGCAGAAACAAATTTGTACCATAAAAAACCCCTACCCTTTGTAGACCCCCCCTCCCAGCTTAGGTTGTACCCCCTAACCCTAACTTTTTACTTACCCCTCAGTGTAGATCCTGTACCCCGCAGGTCACAGCAGCCATCTTCTTTTCTTGATTAAACTTCTTACAGATGCATTTTAGCTGCCAGCTGAAAACGCAACATTTGTATCTGGGACTCAATGTGACACTGGAATCAGACAGATTTGTTAAGTGATAGGAATCTGTGCTCAATGCTTCCAACTTCAATTGCAGGAACAAACATGGAGCCAGATTTTTACAGATAAACTGGGATTCTCTCTTAGAGGATTATTTTGCATATTAATACAGCCATTGGTTCTGGAGAGTTGGGGAAAGATTTTATTAAACAAAAACTATAAAATCCACATTATATTACATGGCAACAGAGGAACCAGTGTGTTCTGCATATTCTGATTATTAATCAGATCTGATTATTTATTATTAGTCTTGTGCTGTTTTTATAATTTACTATGATCCCTAAAACAACAGCAGCCAAGAGCACACTGAACATGTGCATGGTCTTGGTCTTGCAATGAAGGTCTAACAAAGGTCCATGATAGCGACCCTCTGGCCAACTTTTGAAAGCATAAATAATTAATTTAATTAGGCTTCTTAACCTGTGAGAATGTTTTTGTTTAGTAGGCAAAATACAGTATTTCTAGCCATATTCTATTTTAGACTTAAGTTCCACTTTAATTATTGGATGAATATTGCCTGTTTTTCTATATATTTCTTTATAAATATTGAGTGATTTTATTCCGTTTGAGCTTCCAGCGGCATTTCATTGAGCACTCCACTTTTGTGGCTTTTTAGGTCAAAAGGTTAATGTCTGTATGGCTTGACTCAACATTTCACATTACTTATCAGTGCTGCTGCACATTTAAATTAGATTTAAAAGTTAATTACTGTTCTGTGGATGGTAAATGATTTAAATTAAATACATAACAGAAATTTTATTTTCTAGCTGCGGCCACCACAGCCCCCTGTGTACCTCTTCATGTTGGATGTTTCCCACAATGCATTAGAAACTGGCTACCTGAACACTGTCTGTCAGACTTTGCTTGAAAATCTAGACTGGTAAGTTTTTGTTTATAAAATAGTTTGTTCAACCTTGAGCAAAACATCCTTATTTTTCCTGCACACAAATTTCCTGCACACACATCTCCTGCACACAAATTATCTAGAATGCTTTGAATGTACAGTATATATACTGTATGTACATACATTTTATTTTGAGTACTGTAAAAGTTTTGCTTATAACTTGCAAAAACATCAACCTATATCGATAAATTGAAGGACATTTAGACTCTTTGTGCAAAAAGCTGCTAAATATCTTCCCATTTAGCCTAATGAGGATTGGTATCCTCATATATTGAATAATATTTAGCTGGTCATCTATTCCAAAGCCATGCCTGATTTGGGGAGTTCTACAATCACTTTTTGATTCTTTTGGTTTATATTTCATTCACATTTTACTGTGTATTTATATAGTGACTGAATTTTACTTAAAAAACGAACTAGCACTCTAGCACTAGCCGTTTTTTTTTTTTTTTCAGTTTTTTTTCTTTTTCAGTTTTGTAGCAGTAAAACAGCATCTTTGACTTCCATTTCATATTTTTCAAAGGCTCCCTGGAAACACCAGAACGAAAATAGGTTTCATTACATTTGACAGCACAATACATTTCTACAGTCTGCAGGAAGGATTATCGCAGCCCCAGATGCTGGTTGTATGCGATATTGATGGTAATGACAACGGCTACTTTGCATAAAAATTCTAGTAATCACATTTTGCTTTCTGATTTGCAGTTATGTTGCTTATATATCGAAATAAATGTTTTATTTTCCCTCTGACAACTCAAATATGTGTTTACGGATTTTTCTAGTAAAATTATTGGTTTATAGTGACAAGTAAAAATCAAATCGTTTTGCTTGTATCAGTGCATAGGGATGCTGTAGGATTTTCAATATAAAGAGCCCAGTGTAGTCTAAATTGTTAAATTTTCCAACACAGAGCTACTGTACAGGATATGAACAGCAGTCCCCTCCACTGCAGTTGTATAAATAACCTGAAAAATGTTAGGGGGTTTCATTTGTTCTTTAAGGAGCGAAAAGGCAGATTTAAGCAAGGGGTTGCTGAGCCTGTGGGTCAATATCCCCCAGTTTTGTAATATGTTTTGTAGAGAAATATAATTTTGATATTATACAGCAATTTTCACTTAAAGGAAAACGATATCCCGAACAATGTAGATCTCTCTAAAAATATATTGCATAAAACCGCTTCGTGTAAATAAACCATTTTCATGATAATATACCGTACTTTTTTATCAATATTATCAATATAGTGCCATTGGGTAATCCTAAATAGAAAATTGCCATTTTAAAAAAAATAAGGCCCCCCCAGGATCATAGGATTCATGGTACACACAAACAAACCATACATGTTAGGTCACATGAGCATTACATTACATTTAGAGCTGCAGTATTTCTGGTCAGGTGATCTCTGAGGCAGCACACAGACCATCACATAATGGTGGTTCAATGCAAGAGATGTAAAAGGGCAATATTTACTTAAATATATATACAAGTTTAGTGGAATTCTTTAATATGTCATTTCATTTAATATACTAATGGTTGCTTGCTTAAGTATTCGTTTTCGGGCTATAGTTTTCCTTCAAACATGACATTTTGTTATGTCTTAAATTTTACAGCAACCTCATGTATTTTTTTTTCTCCTGGTTACAGATGTTTTCACCCCAATGCCCGAAAATCTTCTGGTTAATCTGAATGAGTGTAAAGAGGTAATATTGGGAAAAAATGATTTTGCTTTAAAAGTCTTTATCCAAAATCTCTCTGATGGTATTAAAGAGGCATTGGGCCAGCAATTCTTTGTTTTCTACTTGGCATTTTTCTCCTGTGAAAGTCAAAGAGCTTTTTAAAGCATGCAAGGCAGCCATTATAGGCGCACTAAATATGATGGAATACCAGGGAATTAAGGAGCACAATGAATCAAAGCATGAGCCCCTGGGTTCAAGGTCAAAGGCTGATCACTTAACCTCTAGGCCAGCTCCTCTTTGTATTTTTCCTCAAGCAGGCTTTTTTTAAATAAGGAAAAGTTCAGCAGCTTTTAGGTGAGCATTTATCATCCCCTAAGTATCATGCTATAACTATTAAATGAAAAGGAAAGTTTGTCGTTGGGAAGGGTGTCGAATATTAGGCACCCCCAGTGATTATAATAACTTAACAGGTGCTCCTGTTAGCAGATAACTGCAGTGGCCTGGGGCACTTCTCAGTGAGCAACAATGGAAACCATGTTCCTGCTTCGTCTTTCGTCATGTGTACATGCACGAAAAGCTAGATTAAAAAAAAAACAACTCCCTGCTGTTCACTGAGAATTATTCTACTAACAGGAGCAGACGGCTGGGGCATCAGGTAATTGATTATAATCACTAGGGGTGCCTAACATTTGGCACTCCCAGAGGTTACCTTAAAGGAGAAGGAAAGGTTCACAGATGTGAAGTCTTGAGACATACTTCTGGATTAATGGATCGCATCAAACCGATATAGCTGCCTACCTTTCATTTAGAAGCAACTAATCACTTTGAGCCTACCTGCCTACTTCAGTAACTGCTTACTGACTGCTGTAATTTCATATGGAGAGACTATATTTTCCAGGTCAATACTGTTCTTCGAGATGAAAAGCATGTTTCATAGCAGACTTTACTCCACTCAGACTTTATTGTACAGAGCTGCAGAAAATTCCTATTCACCTTTTGCAGCCTTGTTTTTTACATAAATCCTCTAAACTGAGATGCACTGTAATAGGAATATGGTTTTGAATTAAAAACCAGACTCATTTCTGTTGTGTAATTGTTTAAGCTGGTCCAGGATTTGTTGAAGAACCTCCCACAAATGTTCACAAAATCATCAGAAACACAAAGCGCCTTAGGACCCGCTCTTCAGGCTGCGTTTAAGCTGACATCACCGACTGGTGGGCGCATAACTGTCTTCCAAACACAGCTTCCTTCTCTGGGAGCAGGTGCCCTAAAACCCAGGGAGGAACCCAACCAAAAGTCCTCTGCAAAGGTGAGAAATTCATACAAAGTATTTAGAAAAAAAACTGTAGATGCATTGTTTTAAGAGGTTGCGCCTTAGGTCTTCTAAATGTTACTTTAGATCAGGATATGTAGGATAGACTTGTAATTGGTGGTATTTTGTATTGTTCTGTTATGCATCTTGTTGCAATGAACTGAAGTGAACCTTTACTTTATGTTCCATGATATTTATAATGTTTGCTTTAATTCATTACGTTTGTGTATTTAAAGGAAATCCATAATCTTACTCCATCAACTGATTTTTACAAGAAGTTGGCTTTGGATTGTTCAGGGCAGCAGATATCCGTTGACCTGTTTCTGCTTAGTGGGCGATACTCTGATTTGGCCTCGCTTGGTATGTATAATGCTTTTCTAGGCTTGCATTAAAATACTGATATGAGATTCTTTCTCATGTTATACAGAATTTCAATGATGTTCCATTTGTTTTCAAGGCTGTATTTCCAGATATTCTGCTGGGAGTGTTTACTACTATCGTTCCTACCATACTCGGCATAATCCAGTTCAAGTGGAGAAACTGCAAAAAGAGCTGAAGCGATACCTGACGAGGAAGATTGGCTTTGAAGCAGTCATGAGAATTAGATGTACTAAAGGTCTGTGCATCATATTCCTTGCATTTTAAAGGGAAAATTATTTATTGCAGCTAACCACAGAACATGACTTTTGAATATAACTATGGAGCGACAGGCATACTATGCTGGAATTAAAATGGTTCCCAAATCTGATCATCATACTGCCATGGCTATACTTAAAGACCCACAGTTATATTGTGCCCCATGTAAATTGAAATGTAAGGAGCAATACTGTGTTTTGTTCCCAGCATTACCCCTGCAAATAAAGCATACATCTTATATCACTCAGATGCTGGTGACTCAATAAAGACAAAGTGGAGAGCTTATATGACCCTCTGGACTAGAGATATCCTGTAACTTACAGTATATCTTAACGTCTATCTATAGTCATTTTTATCACTAATAGACACTGCAGATTTAGGCTATTTCCATATTAAAAGTTTGACATTTAAAGTCTGCACAGTCTGCATCTTAGCTGTTTCATAACCTTTCAAAAACCTTGATGTATATTGCGTAGCTGGGCATATACACAAAAACTTTTCCTGGTGTAGTTAGCCTTTTATCAAGAACACTTGGTTTGTTCGTAGAGCTTCAGTTATTTTGCTATGTTTTACCTTCTCTATAAAATGCTGTGCACTTTTATGCCCATTTATGCAACTTTTCACGCTGCCCTTTCTACTTATATTTCATTTACACTTAAAAATGGTCAATTACAAAGTGTATGACTCAGCCAAGTTAATCAGCGTGGACTTGGGGTATGGCAGTTAATGTAGCAACATAATCATGAGAAAATTAAATTTCCGTTTGTAAAATATAATGTTCGTTTAAAATACTGTATGGCTCACTGCTTTCGTTTTTGCCTTCCCAGGACTTTCCATCCACACCTTTCATGGGAATTTCTTTGTTCGCTCCACCGACCTGCTTTCTCTTCCTAACGTAAACCCTGATGCCGGATATGCAGTACAGATGTCTGTGGAAGAAAATCTAACAGACACCCCAGTTGTTTCTTTTCAGTCAGCTCTCCTCTACACTTCTAGCAAAGGTTTGTCATTCCAGAAGTATTCATAAAGTTGAATGTTAAAAAAGAAAGAAAGAAAGAAAGAAAGAAAAAAAATAGAATAGACATTCTTTCTATTATTACTTGGTGGTTTAAATAGGGCAACAGTTGCTCTGATAAAGCTTTTAACACTTATTACTAATTGATTTTATTACTATTTGAATGCATTGCATGTTTGGAACATTTTGTGCTTGTTTTAAAGTTTGCAAAGTTTCTACAGTTACAGAATCTTTTCATTCTCATTCCTTTGGGGGACACAGGAACTAAGAGGCAGGATTCTGTAAGAAAGACTCTGCTTTACCCACTTTGCTCTGTGGAAGGCCCTCAGTTTTGTTAGTCTCATGGGAGAGGCATGATCAGAGCTCCATTAGGTCTGTTGCTAGAACTACAGGCAGCAGGAGCTAACCCACAGACCATCTTATCCTGAATATCTAGTCTATTTCCTTCTAGTCATCTAGAGTTTTGGGTAGATTCCATGCTCCAAGGAACTTCCCCCTGAAGTATCCTATCTCTAGATCCACTACAAGGTTCTGGTCCCTGCACAAAGATCCATGTTGCCTGCTCAGAACTAACTGTTGCAAGCTTTTACATCCTCTGCTGCTGCTAATATGCCAGCAAATGCCATTGTGTCATCTGCTCATGATGCACCACTCAACTGGATGACATTTTGTTACTTGCGGCTTTCTAGACTAGACATAAGTTACCAGACAGGCTATAAAATCTCAACTGAAGACATTTAAAACATCCAGTGTCTTCATCTGAAGCAGAGGACAATTAAATTGAATTTTCTCTGAGAGAGATAAGGCTTCATTAGTCGTCAGAGGGAAAATATTGAAATATTCATTAAACTTGTTAAGGCATGCTGTGCACTAGATCTTTTATTATGAATGCATATCTGTAAGACCTACCAGCCATTTATCTTTGTCTTCTGGTGTGTAGATCTTGGATCTGTCTCATGAATTGGTTTTTCAGGTGAAAGAAGAATTCGTGTTCACACAATGTGCTTGCCTGTTGTTTCTGCAGTCTCAGATGTGTATGCTGGTGCTGATGCACAGGCAATAACAGGACTACTGGCCAACATGGGTATGTGTACATAATATGATAATATTTCTCTTCCATGCATGTGGGAAAACAGTACATGTTGGTTTGTGTGTGACCAAATTATAGGAGAATGACTTAATGCACATACATAGTGGCAGAACTACCGGGGGAGCAGGGGGTGCAATTGGGACAGGGCCCGCACCCCCTCAGGGCCTCCTGGCAGCTCGCGCACTGACGATTTTTGGCCGCAGTGGCCGATTTCGGGTCAGATAATCTGATGCGGGGGGCCCGGATGCACATCCCGCACCAGGGTCCCTCCAGTTACGTTACTGCACATACACTAACAACTTAACACCATACTCGACCCAGAACTGCAACACTGTGTAAAACAAACCTGTTTACCTTACTTGGTATTGTGTGCATTTTACACAAATGCACACAATACATGTTTTTGTGCTGTTCAGTTAGAATCAAATTGCATTATAATTCAAGCTGATCCCTCTTTCCTCTGCAATTTATTTAAAGTTCCATTAAAACATGTTACTCAGGAATCCGTATTACTAGCAGCCATCTTGTCATTTAGATATGATTTTTATACAAGAACTAATATTTAAATATAATATATATATAGATAAATATTGCAATATATGGACAAACAATCCCTGTTTCGTTTAAAGGGTAAGGCATTTTCTAGTAGCTGTATGCACAAAATGACTCAATGTCTTAAATATATTGATAATAGGTTGAGTGCAGAAGAAATCTTGTATTTGTCTGTATGTCTATTTTGTGGTCACAACCTTATTGCACCCCTGCGTAATGGTTTAAAATTTAGTTATGAGCACAACTTTTCCCTTGAGAGAAAGAGAGAGAGAGGTCTTATACAAAATTTAAGTTTTGGCTGCATCTTCAGCCTTTCTCAAAGTACAAACATTGTATAGAAACACCCTCCTAAATATCCAGTTTGGGGTGAACCTCCAATGACGTCTACAACGTGACGTTTACGTTACTTGTTTACAAATGCTCAAAGTCCACCCTACTCGTGAACAAAAAACTGCAATGCTATACGTGCAAATATAGATAAATAACCATATCAATCGTGAAATTAAACCAGTCCAAAATAACCTATAAAATTACCCCATTTAGAAAGCAGTGTTAAAGTGTGTTATGCTTAATACCTTTTCATCTGTGAAACATAGTATCCATATAAAGTTATAAAATAACATGTGAACTGCCATCCTCAAAATGTATCTCAATAAAATCACCTGCTATATATAAATATAAAATTAGATAGTCTATGTGCAGTAAATTTCCAATCACCCATAAATCATAGTTTATATGTGCATAAGGAGAAAAAAAAACAAATGGAAAAGAGAGAAGTCAAATGGAAAAGAGAGAAGATGATGCAGGTGTGCATAAAAAAGAAGTTAAAGTATTGTTTCCGCTCAAGAACCTTGTGGACTAACCTCTTGGCCATCATCTTGTTTATGTCTGGAAACATATCATATCTAGCTTATCGAACATAGCATTGTGATTCATTAATCAATTGTCTCGTATATATGGCTCATTAAGCTGCAGTGCTCACAGCCTTCTACTTAATTAGCTCAACCTGCGCTAATGCGGTTTACTATTCCTATTCATTGCGACCAGGAGGTTATTTAACCCTAACACTGACTGATTTGCGAGGGTTATATGCCAGCCATTCACCAACATAAATGACAGTAATTATCTTCTCATTAAACAGACCCGTCAACGGAGTTTACTTAGCAGGTAGAGGATTGTTTTAATTTAAAAACAGAGACTGGTTTGCTCAGGTGGTATACACACCCTATATCTGAAGGGGTATTTAACCAACTCGGCGTACCTAGATTTGTCCCCAATGAGTTATTCAGTCTTAATCTGTCTGGTGTTGGTGCGTCAGCACCTGCATATTTCTGACAGGCCTCTTGTAAAAGGATTATAATTCTCAAATATCAATCCTGGCCATGAGCGGTTTAACTGAACAAGAATGGGAGAATAAGGGGAAAAAAAGAGAAGCAAAAGAGGAGGAAAAGAAAAAAAAAAAGAGGAAGAAACAGACAAATAAACATAGAAAATGTAGGTGTTGGAAAAAAAAGTAAAATAAAATAAATACAAATAGTTGAAAAATAAATACAATCGCAGTGAAAGAAGGGATCCTTTTTTGGCAGAAATAAAAAGGAAAGTAAAAAGATGTCATGTAAATTAAAGGCAACAAGGAATAAAACAGAAGTAAGGTTAAAATTGCACATTATATGTTCTAAAAACAGTAAATCTTCAATGAATAGTTAGTGTAAAATATTAGTCAATTCTTAGAATACCAGTGTGTGGTATAAATGGTAAATATAGATATTAATCCTTTCTTGGAGCACCAGTCAATATAGATTCGCTAAATGAAAGGGTGAATCATAGAAAAGGTGAATAGGATACTAATTCATTTAGTCCATTGGGACTTAAAGGATTCAATTTATGGATCCAACAAAATTGTAGTTGAAGCAAAAGTTTTTCGCGATTGCCTCCATGTGTGGGTGGAGGGACATGATCAAATATCATGCTTCTTAAACTTGCAAGAGAATGTTTTTTGGTGAGAAAATTTTGAGCTATCGGTGTGTCAACTTTCACGGTCTCCAAAGCAGACTGAATGGAGGCACAATGGTTCGCCATCCATTCACGAAAGGTGGTAATCATCTTGCCAATGTAAAATAGGCCACAAATTTGCGAATATGGAAAACTGTCTAAGTAAATGTGGAAGTTGACACAAAGAATGATGTAATAAAGTATTCCAGTCTGTACATCGCTGGATTTGCCAGGCAGGCGCAGGTGAGATATTAACTAAATCAAAATTTTCCGATTTGCCCTATTCTCTATGCACTACACAAAGATCTCATATCTCTCCCTGGACACCTGATTGTGAATGCCAGAGATTCCCTTCTACAGCCTATAGCTATTTTTGTAGTCCACTACCTACAAACTTTAGTGCAGAACACTGCATTCATATCCAAATAGGAGCAAAAAATCCTTGACAAATATGGTACCTATATTTTTCAAATGTTTTGTTTCATCAATGTCTTGTTTATGCTATGGACAGGTACTACTGAACAATTCCACACTATGGTTCAAGAATTGAACACCATACCTTCTACCATACACATTACAGCTAACATTGATGAGACACAAATTTCCTTTCTTGATTTAACATGAACTGAATCAGGTCTCACGGCTCCCACATATACCAAGGATACAGACCTTATTACAAGGTACTTTATTACATCATTCTTCATGTCACCCTCCACATTTACTTGACAGTATTCCATATTCGCAAATGATGCGGATGGTCAGAAATAATTCGGAACCAGCACAACTTCATAAACAACTAGATGACCTTATAATTTGTTTTCTACAATTTGTTTTCTACAGACTGTAAGACCAGGGCTCTCCTTTACACACAGGATGACCTTCTAACAAGGGAATCTTCTTTACCCCAACAGTCTCGTACTAGCAAACTGATTTTTCTTACCACGTATGCCCCTAATAAGAGATCTTTGGTCCAGGTGATATATAATCACTGGTCGGTATTGGAGAAAGATAAAACATTACCTCCTATCTTTAGGACTCATCCACAAACAGCTTACAGAAGGGGCAGAAGCCTAAGGGATGTAATGGTTAAAACTGATCCTACTCATTGCTACCAAATAACTGCCCTTAACACGTGGTTAGCCCCAAATAAAACGGGTTGTTTTAACCCTTTCCATGCCAGCCGATTTGTCCTAAATGCGAACATCTACTGCCGAGCAGTTTTTAGACATTTTCTACTCTTTCCCTTTTAGGGGCTTTCCTAGGGAGGTCTGTAAGTCTACCCAGGAAAACAGTATATTGTTTTTTTCTGGACAACCTGAGCTTTCAAAAAAAAAAAAAAAAAAATCATGTTTCATATATTACAATCACATATATCAGAAACATAATTTATTTTATGTAAGAGAACACAGCGGATTTGGAAAGGTATATGTCCCCTGAACGCGCCAATACCAAATCTTCGTCTGAGTGCTGCTATCTTCTAAATTTGTGTATATATGTGTGTGTGTGTATATATAAATATATATATATATATATATATATACATATATATATTATTATTATTATTATTATTATTGAGATTTCTCACTTGTATAGATCAAAATCTACAAGCAGTACACTACAAAATTTCCAAAGCACCACTTCACAAAACAGCATTCTTCTGTTTTCAAGGCCAAACACTCCACTAACAGTAGGTTTACCCAATAAAACAACACATTATTAGAAAGAGCAGATTGGGTAAATATATCTATGTACACCAATCTACCAAATTGCAATTCTTTCCTAAAGTTATAATTTTTTCAAAATTGGTTATGCATGTCTTTCTACTCCAAAGCACCAAGCTGGAAACCTTTCCTTAATGTTGCCATTTTGGCGACATTTCCAAAAATCATCTCAAAATTTCCACCCTGCACATACTTTTAGGTATCATGACATATCACCCCAAATATTGAAAGCCTTGGGTCTTCTGAACAGTTTTATGCCTAATATGTATAGGTTTACCTAAGCATGTGGAATATAGGGACCCCAAAATGAAGACACCCCATATGGTCCGTCATTTAAGGTACTGCAAAATCAACACATCTACATAGTTTGGGGGGGGCGGCAAAGATAGAAAAAAGTACGGTCACCCTAGAAAACCATATATTTTCGGAAAGTACACATTCCCCCAAATCCAAATTGGGTATGCACGTCTTTCTACTCCAAAGCATCGAGCTGCAAACTGGCATTTGCAGACCCCAAATAAAAATAGCGCATATGAATTTTCTCGGCTGCTGATTCTCCTTCTATGAACAAAGGTCTGTGACTTTGTTTTATGTGCCACAAGACCACCCTAACAGCACAAAGACCCCCACAACCATATTAGAAAGTACACATTCTGACAAATCCAACAAAGATAAAGACTTCTTTCTACTCCAAACTACCAAACTGCAAAGTTTTTCTAAGCGTAGAGGTTTTTAGGATTTCTGAAAAAAACGTGCTAAAAATTTTAGCACGTAGGATTCTTTTCCCAACATGCACGTCTCATGTTCTTTTTTCCCATAATTCCACTGGCTGGAAATAGAAAATGGAAAAGCTATTAAGTGGTAGAAAAACTATTTACATGCAAAATAGAACAGGAATGATCGACAATACGCAACGTAATTACGTCAACGGCCGTAACGTCATTTATCTCGTGAGAATTTGGATGCCATATTTAAAATACGCTGCGTATTTATGCAAGTTGTGGTTTCAGACTTGCAGATCCTATAGAGTCTATTGCTTTGGTAGTTTCTTGACGTATTGGCGTTTCTGCTAAAAATGCCACTACTGGCGTCCTGTGACGGATTTCACCTTGCAAGCACCCTGTAAGAATTGCCGTAGTGCGTTTTCCATTTGTTTCAGTGGTAGTGCAGTTTATGCGTATTTACGCCCGACTGAGCTTTTTAAAAACGCAACGTAAAAACGCCACATCTGGCCTTGCCCTTAATATTGACGCCAAGGGTCTATGAAACAGTTTGATGGCCAGTATGCATAAATAAACCAAAGCAGCTGGCATGTGCGGACCCCAAGCTAAAATTTCCGCCAATTTCGCCTTCTATGAACAAAGACCAGTGACTACGCATTTTGTGCAGAAAGACCCCCAAAACCATATATTTTTGGAAAGTACACATTCTGATGAATCCAACAAAGATAAAGACGTCTTTCTCCAAACTACCAAACTACAAAGCTCTTCTAAATGTAGAGGTTTTTATGACATTTCTGAAAATCTCCTTAAAATGTTGGTTTGCCGCATTTATCTTACACAATGTTTTACGAACAAAGAAAAATCACCCTAAATATGGACATCAGATGTCTACTGAATAGTTTGATGGCCAATATACATAGATTTACCAAAGTATGTGGTATGTACAAACCCAAATGAAAAACGTGCATATGAATTTTTGGCCAACTCAGCTGCTGAAAACAGAGACCCTGTGCGTTATGTGCCATAAGACCCCCAAACTGTGAAAAGACCCCCAGAAAACTATATATTTTTGGAAAGTACATATTTTGATGGATCAATACATTTCACTACACTGCAACAATAATGCAGGGATAAAATTGCAATAAAACCACAAAAATTGTGTTAATCAATGAAATAACAAAATAACTGATCCAACAACATAATTAGTGTCCAAAATAGATTATCCAATAGTCGCGCTACCAAAATAAATAGTTTTTAGTGGTAAAAATAACACAAATTGGTAAAATGAAAATAAAAAAGTGTGTACATGTGTGACAGCGGGGCTCATTTATCAACACTGGGCACATTTGCCCATGGGTTTTACCTATAGCAACCAATCAGATTGCTGCATTCATTGTTCTTCTTGCAGCTATCTTTAGAAACTAATCACTGATAGGGTGCTATAGGTAACAGCCCAAGGGCAAATTTGCCCAGTGTTGATAAATGAGCCCCATGATGTGTATATAAGTGCATATAAGTGTGTAATGGAGTCCGAAATCAGTTTCCAAAATGGTGGCCAAGATGGCGTCCAAGATGGTGGCTCCCTGGTTCTTCACGGACGCAGCCGGATGACGCCGACTTCTTCCCGCACTCTGATTGGTCGCCGGCGACGGAATGGACGTCGGCGTCAATAATTGGCGCCGGCGTCGGTCGCACACGTCAGCACGTCGGTCGCTGACGCCAGCGCGTCCGCGCACACGTTATGACGCCGATGCATCCAAAATTGGCGCCAAATCTGGGACTATATTAAGGAGCGCTGGGAATTCATCAGTGCCCAATTATAGGTTTTAGCTTGCTACTCCTGGGTGTGATCTTGTGAAATCCTTGCTATTCGTGTACCGACCTTTGCCTGAATTCCTCGACCTTGAACCTCTTCTGCCTGGACTGATCTTGTTGCCTGTTTGACCATTCTTTCGTCTCATCCTTATCTGTACCGCGAACTTGGACATTGTTAACTCCTCCCTTGGTCCTCACTACCTCTGAGGCCTTTGGGCCTTACATTATAATTGGGCCATGGACCCTTCGGAGGAAAACCCAGCGCCGCCTGATGTCGGTGGAGCGCTTCGTGGTCTGGCTTCTCGGATGCCGTCTGAGGTACAGCAGTCTCATTTTGGTCAGGCCCTGGAAACAATACTGGCAAAGTTGTCGGCTCTAACACCTGCTGATCCTGTTCCTGTACCTGTGGCTCCACTCCAGGTCTCCGAGCCCCGCATTCCGGCTCCCCCACTCTACAGTGGTGACCCTGAAGCTTGCCGTGGGTTTATCAACCAGTGCGAGGTCCACTTTGCACTCTCACCCAGCCAATTCGTCTCCGAACGTGCCAAGGTGGGCTTCATATTCTCCCGCCTGCAAGGGAAGGCATTGGAGTGGGCTTCACCTCTATGGGAGAAGGAAGATCCTATTATTGACAATGCCAGGTCCTTTGTTCGCGAACTTCGTGTTGTGTTTGATGCTCCGGGTCGTGCCACAGCTTCTTCCGCACGCCTGTTCCATCTTCAACAGGGAACTCGCCCTGTCTCTGAGTACGCCATCGAATTTCGCACCCTGGTTGCAGAGACTTTGTGGAATAATGACGGGTATCACGCTGCTTTTTACAACGGCCTGGCGATACGTATAAAAAATGATCTGGTGTCCAGGGAAATTCCATCTCGCTGGCAAGATCTAGTCGCCTTGGCCATAAAGGTTGATACTCGGCAGAGGGAGTTTCAAGCTGAGCTCGACAGAGAGCGCTCCCCAACCAAGAGATTCCACAGGTTCCAACCTACTCTGGCTCCTCGTTTTCAAAGACCCTTCCTTCTCAATCCGGCTTCCACTTTGCCTTCTCCAACTCCTGCGGCTTCTGCTTCTTCTTCCCTGCCTACGGAAGAACCTATGCAGATCGGACGGGCCCGTCTTACCGAACAGGAAAAGCTTCGGAGAAGGGCTGCTGGACTTTGCCTCTACTGTGGTGGAAAATCCCACTTCGCCTATGAGTGCCCAGTGAAGCCGGGAAACGCCAGCACCTAGGTAAGACTGGGGAGACTTACCTGGGTGGAATTGGTCCTTCTCCCCATTCTTCTGCTCAACGCTTCCTCCTTCCTGTGCAGATTCGTTTTGGAACCCAGGCGATTTCTTCCGAAGCCTTCCTTGATTCTGGCGCAGCTGGGAATTTCATGGATAAAGTCTTCGCTGAAAGTCACTCCATTCCCCTGCGATCCCTGGCTGTTCCCCTTCGTGCATTGGCGATTGATGATCGACCATTGTCCTCTGCTATTATTTCTCACTCCACCGATGAACTTTCTGTTATTGTGGGAACCATGCATCTTGAAAGATTGTCTTTTTTCTTAATTGACTGTCCTTCCACTCCCATTGTGCTTGGTTTGCCCTGGTTGAACACCCACAACCCAGTAATAGACTGCGCTTTGTCTCAAATCTCCCGTTGGAGTCCTTTCTGCCAACAAAATTGTTTACCTACTAAATCCATCATTAAAGTTTCATCTGTGTCTCCAAATTCTTCTCTGCCCTCTGTTTATCAAGCCTTTTCCGATGTTTTCAATAAAAAGTCTGCCAAGGTTCTGCCTCCTCATCGCCCCTATGATTGCCCCATCGAACTTCTTCCTGGGACCATGCCTCCCAGGGGCCGCACCTATCCGCTTTCCCCTTCTGAAACCCGTGCCATGAAGGAATACATCCAAGAGAATATGCTTTTATTCGTCCTTCTTCTTCCCCGGCTGGGGCCGGCTTCTTCTTTGTAGAAAAGAAAGATGGAGGTTTGCGGCCCTGCATTGACTATAGGAGTTTGAACAAAATTACAATTAAAAACCGTTATCCCCTTCCCCTCATCTCTGAACTGTTTGACCAACTCAAGGGGGCTTGTCTTTTCACCAAGTTAGATCTTCGTGGGGCTTACAATTTAATCCGGGTCAGAGAAGGAGAAGAATGGAAGACTGCATTTAACACTCGTGACGGGCCTTACGAGTATCTTGTGATGCCATTTGGCCTCTGTAACGCCCCCGCGGTTTTTCAAGAATTTGTAAATGACATTTTCAGAGATTTGTTGGGCCAATACGTGGTGGTGTACTTGGACGACATTCTTATTTTTTCCAGGAACCTTGCTGAGCACCGTCTTCAAGTCCAAGAAGTCCTTTCCCGTCTGCGGAGAAATAACTTATTCGCCAAGTTGGAGAAGTGTTCCTTTGAGGTTTCGTCCATCTCCTTCCTTGGTTATATCATTTCTCAACAAGGCTTCAGAATGGATCCAGCTAAAATCTCCGCTATCCAGGACTGGCCTCTCCCCACCAGTGTTAAAGCTATCCAAAGATTCATTGGCTTCGCCAACTATTATAGACAATTCATTAAGGGGTTTTCATCCAAGATTGCTGCCATTCTTTCCCTCATCCGAAAAGGGGGTAAGCCTCAGCATTGGCCACCTTTAGCTTTGGAGGCATTCAAGACTCTTAAAACTTCTTTTTCTTCCGCTCCCATTCTCAGACACCCAGAACCTTTCCAACCATTCTTCATTGAAGTGGATGCTTCAGATGTCGGTGCTGGAGCAATTTTGTCTCAAAGAGCGTCTACTGATGGAAAACTACACCCCTGTGCCTTCTTTTCGAAAAAATTCACCTCTTCTGAACAAAATTATGATGTGGGAAATCGTGAGTTACTGGCCGTCAAGCTTGCTTTAGAGGAATGGAGACATCTGCTGGAAGGTTCTTCTGTCCCTGTGACCATCTATACGGACCATAAAAATCTAGAGTATATCCAGACACTCAAACGCCTCAATCCTCGTCAAGCTAGGTGGGCACTATTCTTCTCTCGCTTTAATTTCATTTTAACCTTTCGGCCTGGTGCTAGGAACAAGAAGGCGGACGCTCTTTCCAGAAGCTTTCTTCTCGAAGATCTCAATTCTGCAGAACCGGAATCCGTTGTGCCTCCTACAAAGATTATCGCTGCTCTATTTCCCTCCTTGGCCTCTCAATTATTGTCTGTTCAATCTTCTGCTCCTGTAGGAACTCCTGTTGGTGTTGCCTTTGTCCCTCCTGAACTTCGTCATTCCATTCTGGTTCAGTCCCACAGCTCCAAGCAGGCCGGTCATCTGGGAATCAGAAAGACCACTGAACTCCTGTCTCGTCTTGTATGGTGGCCTTCCCTAAGGAAGTCAAAGACTTTGTTTCTTCTTGCTCTGTGTGTGCTGTATCCAAGTCTGGACATTCCCCTCCTAAGGGGTTACTCCTACCACTACCTATTCCTTCCATCCCATGGACTCATCTATCTATGGACTTCATTGTGGATCTTCCTAATTCCTCTGGTTACACAGTTATTTGGGTGGTGATTGATAGATTCAGCAAAGTGGCACATTTTACTCCTCTTCGGAAACTCCCTCTGCTCCTGAACTTTCCTCACTGTTTATTAAACACATTTTTCGCCTCCACGGTTTCCCTGCCGAAATTGTCTCTGACCGTGGATCTCAATTAGTTTCCAAGTTTTGGAGGTCCCTGTTAAAGCCCTTGGTGTTTCTCTTCAGTTTTCCTCTTCTTACCATCCACAGTCTAATGGAGCGGCAGAGAGGGTTAACCAGGCCCTTGAACAATTCCTCCGATGCCACGTATCTTTGTGCCAGGACGATTGGGCTGATCTGCTTCCGTGGGCTGAATTCGCACATAATAATGCCTTACATGTTTCTTCTGAAAAATCTCCTTTTTTCTGTATGTATGGTCTCAATCCTTTGGCTTTTCCTCAGGACTTATTACTCACCAATGTCCCTGCCGCCAATGACCAAGCTGCCCACATGTCGGCCATCTGGCACGCCACTGTTGTCAATCTGGAGAAAAGTTCCTTGGTCCAGAAAAAATTCGCCGATCAAAGAAGAATTCCTTCCCCTCTGTATGCACCCAGTGACAAGGTATGGCTATCTACACGGAACATTCGTCTCAAAGTCCCCTCTCCTAAACTTGGTCCCAAGTTTATTGGTCCCTTCTCCATCTCTGAGATCATGAATCCGGTGGCGGTCCGTTTACAACTTCCCCCGGAAATGCGGATTCCGAACGCCTTCCATGTCTCCTTGCTCAAACCTGCAGGTACTTCTTCTTCCTCCTCAGCTCCTGTCATGGTGGACGGTCATCAGGAATTTGTGGTGAAAAGAATCCTGGACTCCCGGATTTCGAGGGGCATCCTACAATACCTCATTGAGTGGAAGGGGTTCGGCCCTGAGGAGTGCTCCTGGGTAAGAAGTTGAGATGTCCATGCTCCTCTCCTGGTCCGAAAATTTCATCGGCAGTTTCCTTCTAACCCAGGTGGTCCTGAGGCCCCCCCTAGGGAGGGGGATACTGTAATGGAGTCCGAAATCAGTTTCCAAAATGGTGGCCAAGATGGCGTCCAAGATGGTGGCACCCTGGTTCTTCACGGACGCAGCCGGATGACGCCGACCTCTTCCCGCACTCTGATTGGTCGCCGGTGATGGAATGGACGTCGGCGTCAATAATTGGCGCCGGCATCGGTCGCACACGTCAGCGTGTCGGTCGCTGACGCTATTTGTGTACCGACCTTTGCCTGAATTCCTCGACCTTGAACCTCTTCTGCCTGGACTGATCTTGTTGCCTGTTTGACCATTCTTTCGTCTCATCCTTATCTGTACCGGACATTGTTAACTCCTCCCTTGGTCCTCACTACCTCTGAGGCCTTACAAAGTGTAAAATAAAAAATGCAAACAAAAAAATTTTTTTTACTAAATTATGTAAGAGTGTATAAATGTGGTCATCGTAGGAGCATGATGTAACAGAAGGAGGAAGCAATGCAGCAAGGCAGACGCGCGTTCTGATGAGTCTTGCCTCTTTTCGGTCGACCCTGCGACAATCTTGTCGCAGGACCGAAATGACAGCCCCCCAGCCACGTTGCCAAGGGGGCTGTCAATGCTGCTAAAGCTTTGCAGAAGCGGTTAAAGCCGACGATGCAGAGTACAGTGTCTATAACTGCAAGCACGTACAGGATACGTGCTTGGAAGTTAAAGCCCTTGTCTGCCAGAGCATACGGCGTACGTGCTTGGCAGGCATAGGGTTAAATGCCCCTCGTGTACCATTTGTAATAACTTGATCTCTGGCTCATCGTTTAATCATCCACACACAGAAAAATTTTTCAAAATTTTTCATTTATTTTGTCAAATGCCCCTGTGGCTTATTTTAAGTGGGCAATACGATTACCACCTTTCATGAATGTAAGGCGAACCATTGTGCCTCCATTCGTTCTGCTTTGGAGACAGGGAAAGCTGACACACCGGTAGCTCAACATTTCCTCACCCAAAAATGTCCTCTAGCAAGTTTAAGAAGCATGATATTTGATCATGTCCCTCCACCCACACGTGGAGGCAATCGCGAAAAACTTTGTTCGATCCATAAATTGAATGCTTTAAGTCCCAATGGGCTAAATGAATTGGTATCTTATTTGCCATTTCTATGATCTACCCTTTCATTTAGCGAATCTATATTGACTGGTTTAATATCTATATTTACTATTAATGCCACGCACTGGTATTCCAAGAATTGACTAATATTTTACACAAACCATTTACTGTTTTTAGAAAATATACTGACTAGCTCTTAGTGGGTTAATTAACAAAATAATTGTAATGAACGCTTAGCAAGGACAGTTATATCAGGATTTAATATGTGTAATTTTAACCTTCTGTTTTTTTCTTTGTTGCTTTTTTCATTTCATTTACATTACATATTTTTTCTTCCCTTTTTATTTCTGAAAAATGGATCTCTTCCTTCACTGTGATTGTGTTTATTTTTCCACTATTTCTATTAATTTTATTTTTTAATTTGACTTTTATTTCCAAAACTTCTACATTTTCTTAGTTTTTTTGTCTTTCTTCTTCCTTTTCACTCTTTAATATTTTTGTTTTCTGTGTCTGTCTTCTTTTGCTTTTCTTTTCATTTTTTTTGTTCCTTATTCTCTCGTTCAGTTAAACCACTTGTGGACAGGATTCATATTTGAGAATAATACGGTAATCCTTTTACAAGAGCCCCATTGGAAATATGCGGGTGCTCACGCACCAACACCGGACAGATTAAAACTGAATAACTCATTGGGGACAAATCTAGGAACGGCAAGTTGGTTAAAGACCCCTTCGGATATAGGGTGTGTATACCACCGGAGCGAACCAGTCTCTGTTTTTGAGTTAAAATCCTCTACCTGCTAAGTAAACTCATAGAAATTGACACAAGTGAGATGGACTAAATTAGCCACTCTATGCATTGGCTCCGTCGACGCATCCGTTTAATGAGGGGGATCATTTCCTGACATTTATGTTGGTAAATGGCTGGCATATATCCCTCGCGAATTAGTCTGTGTTAGGGTTAATTAATCTCCTGGTTGCAATGAATAGGAATATTAAAGTGAACCACATTAGCGCAGGTTGAGCTAATTAAGTAGATTGGCTGTGGGCACTGCAGCTTAATGAGCCATATATACAAGACTATTGATTAATGAATTGCAATGCTATGTTCGATAAGCTAGGTATATGTTTCTAGACATAGACCCAAGATGATGGCCAAGGGGTTAGTCCACAATGTTCTTGAGCAGAAACAGTACTTCTTTTTATGCACACCTGCATATTCTTCTCTTTCTTTTACGCTTTTATTTTCCTTATGCATGTATACACTATGATTTATGGGTGGTTGGAAATTTACTGCACACAGAATATCTCATTTTATATTTATATATAGCAGGTGATTTTATTGAGATACATTTTGAGGATGGCAGTTCACATGTTATTTTATAACTTTATGTGGATACTATGTTTCACAGATGAATGGTAATTTATTACACATAACACACTTTAACCCCGCATTTATAAATAGGGTAATTTTAAAGGGTATTTTGGACTGGTCTTATTTCACGAGTCATATGGTAATTTATCTATATTTGCACGTATACCATTGCGGTTTTTTGTTCACGAGCAGGGTGGACTTTGAGCATTTGTGAATGAGTGGGGAGATGCACGGCGATACAATTTTTTCACGTTGTAGACATCACTGAAGGTTTGCGCCAAACGGGGTATTTAGAAGGGTGTTTCTATACAATATTTGTTCTTTGAGAACGGCTGAAAATGCAGCCGAAACATCTGTGTGCCGAAAAACAGCATTAGGAGTTAACCACGCTTAGTGCTAGCCAGTCAAGTTTCGTTTTTAGCACAAAATATAACTTGTACTAAAAAACAATGAAATATCATACAGGCTGACAAAGATTTGGTCAGGATCATTCCAGATCCTCCTATGATTTGTTATGAGAGGCATTCATTTGCGTGATTTGCTAGTGAAACATGACCCAGTCCTTTGTTATGCCACTAAAAATCATACTTGGTTAATAGGTGTCAAACCCGTTTTTTTTCCGGTGTCCCAACTGCACCTATTGCCGATATATGACACCAGGGCAAACTTTTTTACACCCTCAAACTGGCAATAGGTTTGCAATTAGGCACCACATTACTTGTAATACCAGTCACGTGATATATCAGATTACATGCCCATGTAGTTTGTCATATGTGGGAAAGTCTGACCAGATCCTTAGATTAAAGATGGATGCGCACCGGTCAGCAATAAGCATTGCGTTCAGGGATGGCAGAACGACCAAGCCGGTGGTGGCTAAACATTACTTAGAACAAGGACATAGACTTCCAACTTTCAAATATATTGCAACTGATCACATCTCACCACTTAGGAGAGAGCTTAGGAGAGGTGGCGATCGTTCCAATGTGCTCCTCCAGAGAGAAGTTTTGTGAATAAAAAAAACTCAAACACCCTGGCCCCACAGTGATTAAATGAAAATTGCTCTTTAATATGTTTTCTAAAACAAAGTTGAATTCCTCCGATCTCGTGCTGTATTATCACTTTACTACTTTTGTTATTTGTAGTTTATACACTTTTGAAACATTTATATTGATTTGATATATGTTTAAATTATATTAAGTAACAGTGATAATTTACATGTGTCAGATTCTCTGTGTTACATGTTTTTAAACAGTGTAATTTCCTAGTCATGTGCACATTCTATCTGTGGTTTGGTTTTAACATTTAATTAATTTTCTTTCTTGGTACAGGGCTGTCTTTTCTCATATTTTGCACATTATCTGGTTAGATGTGTGTGTGATTGGATGCTTTCTTCTTGTTCACTTACATAGTTACATAGTTAAATTGGGTTGAAAAAAGACAAAGTCCATCAAGTTCAACCCCTCCAAATGAAAACCCATCATCCATACACACACCCCTCCCTACTTTTAATTAAAATTCTATATACCCATACCTATACTAACTATAGAGTTTAGTATCACAATAGCTTTGGATATTATGTCTGTCCAAAAAATCATCCAAGCCATTCTTAAAGGCATTAACTGAATCAGCCATCACAACATCACCCGGCAGTGCATTCCACAACCTCACTGTCCTGACTGTGAAGAACCCTCTACGTTGCTTCAAATGAAAGTTCTTTTCTTCTAGTCTAAAGGGGTGGCCTCTGGTACGGTGATCCACTTTATGGGTAAAAAGGTCCCCTGCCATTTGTCTATAATGTCCTCTAATGTACTTGTAAAGTGTAATCATGTCCCCTCGCAAGCGCCTTTTTTCCAGAGAAAACAACCCCAACCTTGACAGTCTACCCTCATAATTTAAGTTTTCCGTCCCTCTAACCAATTTAGTTGCACGTCTCTGCACTCTCTCCAGCTCATTTATATCCCTCTTAAGGACTGGAGTCCAAAACTGAACTGCATACTCCAGATGAGGCCTCACCAAGGACCTATAAAGAGGCATAATTATGTTTTCATCCCTTGAGTTAATGCCCTTTTTTATGCAAGACAGAACTTTATTTGCTTTAGTAGTCACAGAATGACACTGCCCAGAATTAGACAACGTGTTATCTACAAAGACCCCTAGATCCTTTTCATTTAAGGAAACTCCCAACACACTGCCATTTAGTGTATAACTTGCATTTATATTATTTTTGCCAAAGTGCATAACCTTGCATTTATCAACGTTGAACCTAAGTTTGCTGCCCAGTTTTCCAGTTTAGACAGATCACTTTGCAAAGTGGCAGCATCCTGCATGGAACCTATAGTTCTGCACAATTTAGTATCATCTGCAAAAATAGAAACAGTACTTTCAATGCCCACCTCCAGGTCATTAATAAACAAGTTGAAAAGCAAGGGACCTAGTACAGAGCCCTGCGGTACTCCACTAACAACACTGGTCCAATTAGAAAATGTTCCATTTACCACCACTCTTTGTAGTCTATCTTTTAGCCAGTTCTCTATCCAGGTACAAATACTATGTTCCAGGCCAACATTCCTTAATTTAACCAGTAACCTTTTGTGTGGCACTGTATCAAATGCTTTAGCAAAGTCTAAGTAAATCACATCCACTGCCATCCCAGAATCGAGGTCTCTACTTGACTTTACCGGTTACCCGTAATTGGGTGTGTGCTTCCATACTTTATCTATCGATGATTTTATAACTGGTACGGTCCTGATAAAGCTCTTAGAGACAGAAACGTTGGCCTGTTTTTAAAATATTCTAATTAAAGTTTTTTAAAATACTTTTTGAAGGCTCCTGGTGTGCACCCACTTACCCTGGATCTGCATTAACTACATTTTGTGAGTAGCACCCGGGTCATTTGTTTAAGGTGTGCGGAAAACGAATGACTTTCTATATACATTGTGTATCTATATAAGTAAATAGAAAAAAAGTTTGCACTCACAGGACTTAAAAGTCAATTAAAGGTTGGGGCAGGCGGGCAGATTTGGGGAGATTCTCGCCTGGTGATTAATCGCCTCTTCTGCGAGGCGACGATCTACCTTCCATCTGCCTTCCGTCTGGTTGAATGAAGAATCGCCTGCGCTAATGCACTCGCGGCGCTTCGACTTCCGAAGTCGCCACACGAGGAAACTTCTGGCGAGTTCGGAAATAGAAGCGCCGCGTATGCATAGGCGCAGGCGATTCTTCATTCAAGCAGACGGAAGGCAGTTCAGGGAGATTGTTGCCCGCAGAAGATGCAATTAGTCGCCAGGCAACTAAATCTCTCCGAATCTGCCCCAACCCTTGATTGACTATTAAGTCCTGTTAGTGCAAACCTTTTTTCTAAAGATTCTTATTGTAAAGAGGGGAGACCTAGCGTTTCGGTCAGCAATCTGACCTTTAGCAAAGTGAATACACAAAAAAAGTGACCATTTTAACCCCTAGTGGTGGGAACAGACGGAAGTGACAACATCCGGTGTAGTGAATAAACAACAACTCAACATGTAAAACAAAACAAAATCAAGTGAATAATAAAGTGTATTAAAAACATTTATCTAGTTATTACGCATATATCCATGTTCAACTTTGAACCAAAACACAATTTGCATCATTATATTGGTAAATAACAGCCAGTTATTTCAACATAAAGGAAGATTTAAAGGCAGACATATGACCAGCAAAAAGTTTTTGCATGTATAGCTCGCAAAAACAGGATCACAACTGATATATATGTTGCGAAAGAAAATAGCACACCTCAACTGTATCTAAAGACTAAAAGAAAGATTAGTGAAATGTAACATGGTTGTGACATGGTTGCGGTTGTGTTCAGATCGAGTAATGCATCATATTTGTCCATATTTCTGTTATACAGGGGTAAAAGCAGTGACTACAAAATTAGGTTACTCACAGGATTACTGTGGACCGATGTTCTGTATATAGATCAAATATAGCAAGGCAGCCTTCATAGATCATGTGGAGAGCTGTGTCTATGAGGTATCCAGACCGTCAACTTGTCGGAATTGTTGCTCCCTATATACTTTTACCATATACATATCCAGGTCACATCGCTACTACGATCCCATAAGGGCACATGCATGCGTATTAAAACTGAACGTTTTAGGTCACAGCATTGTTGCTCAGACCTCTTATGTGAGCTGGAATGTAATAATTGAGACGGACAACCGGAGAGTTAAAAAGAAAAAGAGGAAAAGGAAAAAGGAGCTGAAGAAGTGGAGCAAAGTGTACAGAGTGGTTGTCTAATAATAAAGAGATAGGAAAGAGGGGTATAGCAAACTTAAATAAGTTATACAGTTAAAGGCCGCACACCAAATAAAGGGCTGAGTAATTTAAGTGCTTAATTGAGAAAAGGGTGAACAAAAGAGTGTATATTCCCTCTATTATAAATGTTAATATAGGGATTGTTAAACTTAGTTACGGATTAGTTGGTCTCACCACAACTTTAAAGGTCGCTGTATGTCTATTCAACAATAATTTACACGGCAGGCAGAGATCGGATCTGTTAGTATAGAAGGGTACACAAAGACGCTGGATGCTAGGGCTGGTCCACCACCTATATATCGATGTGAAAATCTGCTAAATATAAATTAGGGGTATATGGACACGTACTCCCGTCCGAAATTGCGTCTGTTCTCATAAAGCTGTGCACATTAATAATTAAAGAAGAGCATGCGGTAAACAGTGTATCCATCTTTCTCTGCCAAATTTGGCAAAGATTATGGAGGTACAACCCCCTTGTGGACTCCTCAGGATCCGTTCTTTAATGGTCTATAAACATTGGCCCGGATGGTGTGGTGTGCAGATTTTATAGAAGTGCTGTTAGAGATTAAAGAGAACACTGAATAGGGTTACCGAACGTGAAAGAGCAGATAAAGTAATGGGGATAAGGGAATGTTGGCAAGTGATGGTAACGAAAATTATCAAGTTAGTGGTGTAAATCACGACTAATGGCAAGGTAATGGAAAGAACATATTTAAAGGAAAGAGAAGAAAATCTGTAAGAAAAGGAACCGCTTGGCCAATTCATACCCCTGTGGTAGAACTTAACTGTAGCTAATGCATCGCAGATGTAGTGGCACAACCTATAAGCCTTTGGTGTAGGCTGCCAAAAAGCACACTAGTTACAGACATTCTAAGCGGGTTGCTAGGCAACGTGCCTATGCGTACGCTTACTTGAGTTATGTAATACTCTTTACACAATGTGGTATGTTTTTAATAATTTACCCTACACTTTTACATTATCCACTTTTTGACTTACTCTTGTTGCTTTGATGCCTTAGCAACCACTTTTTGAGCAAAATTCTGTACTTTTAAAGCGCCACCCTGTGCACTGTTATTTTTTTTTTCCCTGATGAAAATTCTAATATAGAACCGAATTTTTTTTTTTGTTTTGGATAATTATACTCCTTGTCACCTGTGGCTATACATATTGTTTAAAAACAGAGTGGCACCCAGGCATTTTCAGACTTTTGGTTGTGCGCTCCATTTGTTTATATATATATATATATATATATATATATATATATATATATATATATATATATATATATATATATATATATATATATATATATATATATATATATATATATATATATATATATATATATATATATATATATATATATTAATATATATATCTATATATATCCTGACGACGGCTCCATGTGAGCCGAAAAGCGTTGATGCACCATGCACAAATAAGAAATGCACCATGCACAAATAAATATATTTTGATACACAGCTGATGGTCATGGCCGTGAGTGCTTTCTCTGGACTATTGTTGATTAATTTTGGTTAGCACCTGGCGAATAACTGGTAGATTGGTGAGTGCCGTTTCATTCTACACATATATATATGCAAAAAGACCCCTGGTGCTGGTCTTTCCTATATATCTATAGATATATATAGATAAAGAGAGATGGAATTTAGAAGGAAATGTATGAGAGTTTATCAGAGTAAATTCTGCAGGCCATCTTATAGCAAGAAAAGTTTTATATATTATATATAGTGTCCAACGAGATCGCAACCATGATATAAAAGTTTAAAACCCTTGGTGTGGGGTATGGACATGCTTGAGACATCTAGGGTGGCAAGCCAGACCTTTCCATCAACCTCACCCAGTGTTTTAAGTTTGAGTAAAAAATCAGAAGTATCCCTTACATGGGATTTTGTTGTTTAAATCAAAGAATTTTATCTAACATTTTAGCCGCTTTACTGGTTAATGACCCAATATCGGTTATGATTGGCCTGTCCGGTGGATTATTGGGATCCTTGTGAATCTTAGGTAGGACATATATGAGGGGGATGATGGGATATTCCACCCACATATATGTCCTAGTGGTTTCTGTAATAATACCCTGTTCGTGGGCTTGTTTTCATCAAACGAAATTCACCCTTAAATTCCTCAGTTGGAACTTTCTGTAAGCATATATACACGTTTGTCAGCCAATTGTCGCTCAATCTCTCCTATGTATTTTTTTGCCATGTCCATTACCACAATCGCGCCACCCTTGTCAGAGGGCTTGATCGTGATATTGGACATGGCATGTAAATCACCCAAGGCATCACATTCTAGTTCAGTTTATACTGCTCCTTATATTTCTGATTTAACCCTATGTATGTAGGTCTCAACCGCTGGATAGGTAGTAGGTGGAACATACCGTCCTTTGGTTTAAGACCAATATTGTTAACATCAAGTCCCTCTTTACGAATGGAGGTAGGGAACACCTCATGGCCACTGGAAAAATGGACCTTAAGTCTTAAAGTCCTGAAAAAAAACGAAATGGATCAACCTGTAACTGAAAATCATCTAGTTTAGCAGTGGGACAAAAATTAAGTCCTTTAGATAACATTTGTAATTGTACGGTAGAAAGTTGCATCGATGAAAGATTGAAGTTTGTTGCGAGTCACTCGGCGTGGTTGTTTTCTGAGTCCCCTCTCTTTGCCTTCTGAGACCTCTCCTTGTTTTGGTCCCTGTACGCCTTCTTCCACGTCTAAAAAAAGCTGGAGGAAATTAAGTTGTATTGTCGGCCATTATGTTAGTTTCAGGTGCACGGTCACGTGATCGATACGAATCCCGTCAGTATCGTTCCCTGATTTGTGTTAAGGAGGATCACTTATATACAGAACCCCGCTTGTAAGAATTTTGACCTTCATCTATTCATCAATTAGCTTTATCCCTATGGGATGCTTGTAACATTTGTTTATTCATGCATTCTGTATAAACTATTTCTCTTCCTTCAAAGATGTTCATAATCATGCCAATATTATCAATGTATGTATCTTGGCCATTCTTCTATTTTTATGTATACAATCAATAATGTCTTACATATTGAGCCCATTTTTAAAATGGTGGCCACTGTTGAAACGTCCATGGTGAGGGAAATTGTGACGTGACGCACATCGCTTTTGTGTTTTTTCCACAGTCCACTGTGTTAGACAAACAACTCAGGTGCTACTCAATTGAGCGTAATAAGTAATTGTCCATGGAAAATGAGTGCAACAATGGGAACCTGGGCAGCAAACTGGAAAATGAGGTTCAATGTTGATAAATGCAAGGTTATGCACTTTGGCAAAAATAATATAAATGCAAGTTAAACACTAAATGGCAGTGTGTTAGGCGTTTCCTTAAATGAGAAGGATCTAGGGGTCTTTGTAGATAACACATTGTCTAATTCTGGGCAGTGTCATTCTGTGGCTACTAAAGCAAATAAAGTTCTGTCTTGCATAAAAAAGGGGCATTAACTTAAGGGATGAAAACATAATTATGCCTCTTTATAGGTACCTGGTCAGGCCTCATCTGGAGTATGCAGTGTAGTTTTGGACTCCAGTCCTTAAGAGAGATATAAATGAGCTGGAGAGAGTGCAGAGACGTGCAACTAAATTGGTTAGAGGGATGGAAGACTTAAATTATGAGACTGTCAAGGTTGGGGCTGTTTTCTCTGGAAAAAAGGCACTCACGAGGGGACATGATTACACTTTATAAGTACATTAGAGGACATTATAGACAAATAGCAGGGGACCTTTTTACCCATAAAGTGGATCACCGTACCAGAGGCCACCCCTTCAGACTAGAAGAAAAGAACTTTCATTTGAAGCAACGTAGGAGGTTCTTCACAGTCAGGACAGTGAGGTTGTGGAATGCACTGCCGGGTGATGTTGTGATGGCTGATTCAGTTAATGCCTTTAAGAATGGCTTGGATGATTTTTTGGACAGACATAATATCAAAGGCTATTGTGATACTAAGCTCTATAGTTAGTATAGGTATGGGTATATAGAATTTAATTAAAAGTAGGGAGGGGTGTGTGTATGGATGCTGGGTTTTCATTTGGAGGGGTTGAACTTGATGGACTTTGTGTTTTTTCAACCCAATTGAACTATGTAACTATGTAACCTTTCCAAAGGTTTTATTTTAAAACCATAATTTTATTTAAGTTAATTAAAAAACATATGTCCACATATATAGCTATATATATATATAGCTATATATATATATATATATATATATATATATATATATAGATATAGATATATATATAGAGAGAGAGAGAGAGAGAGAGAGAGAGAGAGAGAGAGAGAGAGAGAGAGAGAGAGAGAGATGGAATTTAGAATGCAATGTATGAGAGTTTATCAGAGTAAATTGTGCAGACCATCTTATAGAAAGAAAAGTTAAGTAGATATTAAACCTTCGGTCGCTAATATGACTGAAAGCAGTTGTACTTTCAGATAAGTCTTTTGTGATGTCAGTTGATAACTCCAATCCAACATAAATAAACCCTCCCACTCGTGTCTTGCAGCTGTTGATCGCTCCATTACTTCAAGCTTGAGTGATGCACGGGATGCCTTGGTAAACGCTGTGATAGATTCGCTATCTGCTTATCGCAGTTCAGTACTGACAGTGCAGCAGCCTGGCCTTCTTGCTCCTCATTCATTGCGGCTCCTACCTATGTTTGTGTTGGCACTCCTAAAACAGGTGAGATGGGAAGTCTGCATAACAATAGATACTTCCTGGGTTAGGAGGTTTAGCTGTGTCTTATTAACCTGTACAAAATTGAACTGAGGATGTGATATTCTATAACTCGGTTATAGGACTATTTTGGAAGTCTGGTACAGAGGCTTTAAGACATGATATTGTATTTGTAACCTAATTATTTACAGAGTTTTAGGTTAACACAACCTTAATTGTCATATGAGTCATACAATCTTTATTTCAAAATTGATTTAACATATTATTAATCTATTTTGAGATAGAAATTCATATCTTTTTTTGTTTTTCTCTTTTGCCTCCATCAGAAGGCATTTCAGAGTGGAACGAATGCAAGTTTGGATGAAAGAATTTTTGCCATGTGTCAAATTAAGAACCAGCCCTTGTTATACCTCCTGCTAATGATCCATTCCAATTTATATAGAGTTGACAATCTGACAGATGAGGTAAGTATATTTAGTTTCAGTTACTAAGGCAATACAGTAGTTTTATCTCTTAAGTTGTGGCATGAGCAAGGAAACAAAACTACATACTGTATATAACCACAATCTACAGCAGTACTCTAAATCCAAAGCAATGTGTCTGCACTTTCACATTTAGTAGAACCATGAGATGAATTGTGATAGGTTCCACAGAGCTCTCTACCAGCCGGCCATGAATATATGCTTAATTTAAAGGTGTTGTTTAACTACTACTTAATGCATGTTATGGTTACAGGGAGCCCTGGACATCAATGACAGGACCATCCCCCAGCCTCCCATTCTCCAGCTGTCTGTAGAGAAGCTAAACCGTGATGGGGCTTACCTAATGGATGCTGGCTCTGTAAGTATATGTAACTTACACACTTGTTGTTTGCTGTTGCATATTATATTCTCTTTTTCAGGGCAAAAAGGTGTTCTCAAAGGTTTCTCTGTCTGGTCGTTTTCACTTAGCATTGCTTATCAAAATACTTTTTAAACATTGCTACAAGCCTAAATTTTATACCGTCTCTTTTAGATATTAATTATTTGGGTGGGCCGTAACTGTGGACAGAACTTCTTCACTCAAGTCCTTGGAGTTGCTAACTATGAAACAATGCCTGTGGAAATGGTAAGGACCCAGCTTGCTTGCATCAGTATCTTAGTACCTAAAATAAAATATGGTTTGTATATGCACCACACAAACTATATCTGGACACATATACGACTGCATTATAACAGTATAGTGTTTTCTCACTCTGATCTAAACAGCAAACTACTGCAAGCTCTTTATCAATGCGTTTAGAAAACACACTGCCATAAGTGGTTGTGCAAGTTTGCTTCCCTACAGTCTTTTCCTGTTAGAATAACTGTACACCCTCCATAAATTGCTAAAGCTGCTACTTTATGGATGGCAGAAAGCACAAAAATACCTGGGCATAGCAACATGATATGATGGTGGGAGAACATGCCACTACCCATTAAACATGGCAAAGTACTGTTCTAACAGAACATGCAGAAAGGTCCATAAATATTTGGACAGAGACAATTCTTTTCTAATTTTGGTTCTGTACATTACATTGTGAATTTTAAATGACACAACTCAGGTGCAGTTAAAATGCAGACTTTAAGCTTTACACAATCATTTCATTTCAGGGGCTCAAAAGTAATTGGACAAATTAAAAACTGAAAATAAAATGTTCATTTTTAATACTTGGTTGAAACCCCTTTGCTGGCAATGACAGCCTGAAGTCTTGAACTCATGGACATCACCAGATTCTGTGTTTCCTCCTATTAAATGCTCTGCCAGGCCTTTACTGCAGCGGCTTTCAGTTGCTGTGGGCCTTTCTGTCCATAGTTTAGTCTAGTTAAGTGAAATGCATGCTTAATTGGGTTCAGATCAGGCAGAATATTCACTTTTCTCTGTCGTCTTAGGGGGACACAGGGAACAATGGGGTTAAACTCCATCCTCCGGAGGCAGGACACTTGAATATTAATTTAAGTGGGCGTGGCCATTAGGCTTACCCCCACATACCATACATTCCTATTCAGTTTTTTAAGTGTCCTGCTCACGGGAGGATGGACATACAAGAGACAGAGTCTACAGTCAGCGCTAGCTGACACCCGGGGTGATACCCAAAAACAGGGATACCTGTTTTTTGACACGGTTACCCCCTACGAGGCGAAGCACGCCGGGGTAAAACTTCTAGCTTTGGCTATAACAACCACCCAGATAGTTCCTGCATTGTCTACCTCAATGCAGATGGTCTGGCCGATGTGGAGGGGTAAGTGTCACGGGCCCTTCTTAAGGGACATTGCCAAAAAAAAGTCTTTTGGGGTCCCCCCCTCCTTTCCCCTTGGCAAAAGGTGGATACTGAGGGTGCCTACTGCCCCCCCTCTCTGTCCGTTATACTGACTGCATGGCCTATAATGCCTAACATAAACGTTTGCAAAACTACTTCCCTGGCTTCCTCTCGCATGGCGTTGTCAGAATGAGCACAGCACCAGACTCGGGCAGTCAGCTGGGAGGGAGCGAGGCAGAAGACCCACGTTGGTAGGGGCTTGGGAACAAGCCAGACCACTCAGTGGAACTCAGGATGTGTTCCACCTGTGGCCATTTCTCCCGCGGCCATTTTCCTGGAGCGGGAATTGCCGCGTGTAAGTGCGCATCAGTGGAACCGGTGCCCATTTCTCTGACTGCCATTTTCCCGGAGCCGGAAATACAGCACAGACGCGCATCAGTGGGATGCACTCTGCGTTCCAGCGGACATTTCGCCTTCACTTTATTCAACCCAGATTGTGCAGATGGCGGAACTGGATTTTCAGATGTTGAACTCGGCACACCTACTCCGTTCCCAAACTGGCAAAAGGTAGGCCTGTGGCATTAATTCCCAGGGGGGGGGACTCCCCACTGTAGCACAGGTGAATCATTGGTCTGTATCAAGGGTCAGCAGAGATAGAGGGTGCCTACGGTACTACAGGGCAGTTCTCATATCCTCCTCTCTGGGCAGGGCAGCCTTCCCAGTTTTAGCCTCTTTGCAGGGATTACCAGCCTTGGCGGAATAAGCAAAGGAGGCAAAAGTGCTATACTGCCTAACCCTTCTATCTTTAAGGAGTTGTTACCGGATGTTAAAACTACAGTCTTTTTAAATAATTTGTATAAGTTCTGTGGTCAACAAACACCAGTCACCAAGGTGATATTTAAATATATTTAATGTGTATAAATGTGTTACAGAAAATACATACAAATTAACAGATGCCTAGCCAGTCAAATGCTCTATTGACAGCCTACCAAAATAATATGTATGTATCAATATGTTGTATAAAAGTTTTGTGTATGTCTGTATTGTGTGAGAGTCAGTGTGTGTCCAGTGTGAGAGAGCAAACTTCTTTGTCCAGGGATATATTCAAAACCAGTGGGATGCACCTCCCCCAGCCTACCCATAAGTAATTCCATATGTTAACTGTAACCTAATCCCTCCAGACATGAGGAACAAATGGAGTATGGGAACCAGTGTGTGAAAGATATGTGAATGACAAGTCATGAGTGCACAAATTAAACGTATTCAAACTTAATCAATACTGGAATATAACCATTTTTCCATTACCCAATATTTAACACCGGATCACCCCATCTCTTCAGAGGGTGAAGTTTATATTCTGGTGCCTCATCCGCAGATGAAGATGAGCATCAGGAGCACCTACATGATGTGGAAAGCATCATTACAGGGGTACTAGAGGGACTGCATATCAGTTTATTCTAGTCTACTGTTGTTTCCCATAACAGGAACAGTTACTCGGTTAATTCGGGATGATTGGCTCGCCGCAAAGCTAGGCGTCTAAGAAAAGGATGTTCCTGTGCCGCATTCAGGAAATTGCTTGATTTCTTCCCCTAGAGGACCCAGGGTTCGAGCCCCGGTGGGAAGCTTCCCGAGAAATTGGCTAATAGCTACCACGTCTGCAGGATCTACTCTGCGCCCCTGCCTAGCCTCTACTTGGGTGTCCAGAACCTTACAGGCATGCTCTGAATCATATCTAGAACATGCGAGGCAGGATTCCCTGACCGGACTTGTTTGCATCTTCACAATCAAATGCGGAGGCATCAAGTTTATACTGTGACACCACATTACACGCATCGCATATAGCGGCACACAGTACACTATGGCTCGAAAGTTGGGCGGCGTATCTAGGCTCTAAGAAGACGCTATCTTTGCTCCCCCTTCACAGATCAACGGTTAGTCTGGAAAAACTGGAGAAAATGTTCTCCCAAGCAATTGGGGAAAGAGTACCTTCCTCCCCCAAAACAACAGCAGAGATGCTACAAGTAACGGAAGGGGAAAAGTTTGTTTTTTCATGGTTAAAGTGAAAGATTGCAGGGTGGAGCAACTTTCCACAAGGGTCTCACTTTTGATTCATGGGAAGTGAAAGGAACCGTACCCCATGGAAGATTCACAGGCCGCGAAACAAGACTTCAGCAGTGAAGGCTTCTTCAGCTTGTCAGGGCACTCCCCCCCCCCCCCCAGAATCGTCAGAATGATTCGGAGAAAAACTACTACTCTCCCAAGTAGTATGGATCCGTTATCCTCAGATGCCTGGGTCAGTGAGATCATTACAGAAGGTTTTCATGTTACCTGGAAATTCCTTATGTCCAGGATTCCCTCCAATACTAGAAGGGAACGAGATTTCCTACATTGTATGGAAAAGATGGAGTGTACCGGGGTAATGGTGCCAATACCTCCTGCAGAGGACGGTTTAATCAGACCAACATTCGACTTTAAGAGTCTCAACAAATCTAATCGTTCAGTGAGGTTCAAGATGGAGACTGGCGCTCAGTGATTTGAGGGATGGAGCAAAGACAGCTAATGATGTCCTTGGACATCAAGGACAAAGTATCTAATTGTCTCATTAGGGCCTCCTCGTCACTGTTACCTTCGCCTTGCCATTTCGAACATGCACTATCATTGTGACACCCCTGTTCGGACTATCCTCCACTACCAGGGTATTCACCAAGTCAATGGAGGTGACATCAGCCACACTGAGAATACAGGGTATCTTCGTGATACCTTACACGGACAACCTCTTCCTCTAGGCCGGATCGGAAGTGAGGACCTAAAGAGGGCATTTTTACTTCTTCAGGAATTCAGTTGGACCATCAAATGTCCAAAATCCAACTTGAGCCTCGGGCACAACATGACATTCATAGGATTTCGACAGCTCAGTCTGTACGCCTGCCCCAGGACAAACAGAGCAGAGATCAAATCAGTTCCTTATTCAACAGCCGCAAGACGAGAAACAGGGCCCCGCAAGGGCTGGAAACAATGGTATCTGCCACAGAGGCAGTTCCGTTTGCACAGATACAATTCCGCTCTCTGCAAGTCTGCATTCTAGCGACATGGTAAGTGGTATCGCTGTTTCTACTTAGTCTTGGTGCTGCAGCGGTGGATGAGGTTGAACGTTCTGACCATGGACAGTCATGGGTAATCTCGGAGTGGAACGGGATGTCCACAGACACCAGTCTCCAGGGCTTGGGTGCAATTGTTAACATCACTCTGCTCAAGGGCAATGGTCAATAAACATTCCGGAAGTAAAGCCGTATAACAGGTATAGATCACCCCATAACAGGTAAAGAAATTAAACTTAATTGTTTTGCCACATGTACTACTACCTATGTGGTATACATTTTGAAATGGCCATGTGGGATGCTCTACGTGGGCAAAACGATAAGACCTGTTAGAATTAAGGAGCATAAAAAAGCCATTAGGAACTTCAAGGTTGACACCTATAGTGACAATCCCGTGTCCAGACATTTTAATGCTGCAAAACATAACGTTTGCCAAATGAAGTGGAAGATACTTGAGTTTATACCTAAGCAAGATGGGGGGGGGGTGATAGAAACACCTTACTCCTACAGAGAGAAGCTTGTTGGATTAGACGTTTAGAGAGCACCTACCCTAAAGGGATGAACGAACAGTTAAATTTAAAATGCTTCCTCTAATTTATACTGCGCAATTATAATTTAATGTGTTTCTTTTTCAGGAGGTATTAATAGCCAAATAGTCTCAGTTTACGATGTCCATAAGACTATCGCCGGTGGTGAGTCTAATAAATATAGAATTTATAGTACCAGTCTAAGTTCAAATATTTAAGTAAGAAATTATTGTTAACTAGCCTAGAAGTGAGAATGTAAAGGGGTTATATGAAGTTGATGAAATGGTAACATTGTATAAATTATGTTAAAATTGTTACGATAACTATGTTAGGAACATGTATCAAGTTGTAGTTGGATAGGCTTAACGAGCAGTTTCCTTTTTGTTCAGGCTAGGTTAATGTATGCACTGGCCTGTTGTTTTATTTGGACTTAACACGGAGCACAATGATTCACAGACAAGATTGAGGACTGTTCTTGTAATGCATTTTAGTCACATAAGAAATATTTTAAGGCATGGACACTTTTTATAGGGAGTTGAAGAATGTATGTATTTATTGATCACATATGGAATGTATAACACATCTTGTTTAAGTAATTTAATATTTATTCTTGTATAAAGTAATTTGTATTTATGCTATTAATGGAAACAACAATTTAAATGCATTTGTCGATGTATGTACCCAGAATGCACTTCAGAGGTGAAAGGAAAGTTTACATTTTCCCCAATAAAAGCACTTTGCAGTCATAGCTACTGCCTTGGATTTGTCTTGCTTTCTATTATAATACTGACTGTATCAATTTGGGTGTGGACACAGGACACCTTGCAGGAGAATCCACCTACATACACTAAAGGTGAGTTACAGCCTATTTATAATTGATTTACTGGAGGAGATTGTTGCCACTATGTTGAAAGCTCACAAGCCTTCATCATTGAAATCATGTCGTAGGATGTGGCATTCGTATTACGGGAGTAACATATGAATTTTTCCTCCTTGAACCAGACATTCTACGGATACAGTCATGTTGCATAAACTTCAAGTATCGCCCCTGTCAGTCTGTTTTCATGCCCAATGGAAAATAAGGACATAATAAGCTTGTCTTGTCTTACAAGGAGTAGCCCACATCGCTCCTCCGTTCCGCTTCAAGCCTTTCTTGACTCACCTTTTGTATTCGGTTGTTGGTACATGGATAACTTGGAAATGTGGTGTTCCTCATGGCAATATACACATGGGGAACTGCTGAACTTAGTGCTTTACCATGTGAGCCTTCTTATTTCTTCCAGAAGGACAAAGCTTTTGAAGAGTCAATCAATCAAATCCCAGTCCGAAGTAAAGAACACATCTGACGGAATCAGAGCCCACTTCACTAGGGCGGTGGAGCATCCTGGGCATGGTGTAACAGTAGAGCAGTTGATCCCCTGAAACATTGTGCAGAGATCTGAATAAATCACTAAAATTCAGCACATTTTGCTTGGTGAGTGCCATCTGCTTTTTTCTTGTTATTGCTTCATGGTGTAACAGTTCCTTCAAACCGATCTGCAAAGCAGCTACCACGCCGTCTATTCACAAGTTTACAGAATCTACAGAGTGACACATCTATTCTGCCGAGATCTCTTTCGAGCAGAAGGTGTTACCAGCCATACTTACAAATCCAAAGACTCTACTAAGCTCGCTCCCACCCTGCTTAGTTGAGACTGCTTTGTTAAGTCCCCATCGTTCCCTGTGTCCCCCTAAGACGACGGAGAAAACAAGATTTTTGATACTCACCGTTAAATCTGTTTCTCTGTAGTCGAAAGGGGGACACAGGGCTTCCTGCCCTTAGGCGAGCTACTGTTTGGTTGCTTACTATGTAATCCTCAGGTTAACTGTTCTACCTGTTACGTTTAAAGTGCAAGTTAAAGTTCCGTCCGCAGCTTTGGAACCAACTGAATAGGAATGTATGGTATTTGGGGGTAAGCCTGATGGCCACGCCCACTTAAATTAATATTCAAGTGTCCAGCCTCCGGAGCATGGAGCTTAACCCCATCGTTCGATGTGTATCCCCCTTTCGACTACAGAGAAACAGATTTAACGGTGAGTATCAAAAATCTTGTTTTTTGCTTTAATAAACTCCTGGGTTGCTTTGGCTGTATGTTATGGGTCGTTGTCCATCTGTATTATGAAACGCCTCCCAAAGAATTTGACTGCATTTAGCTGGTTTTGAGCAGACAGTATGTCTCTGAACACTCAGAATTCATTTGGCTGCTTATGTCCTGTGTCACATCATCTAGAAACATTAGTATCCCAGTGCCACTGGCAGCCATGCACACCCAAGCCATCACACTGCCTCCGCAATGTTCTATAGATGATGTGGTATGCTTTGGATCATGAGCTGTTCCACGCCTTTGCCATACTTTTTTCTTTCCATCATTCTGGTAGAGGTTGATCTTGGTTTCATCTGTCCAAAGAAAGTTTTTTCAGAACTGTGCTGCCTTTTTTTAGATTTTTTTTTTTTTTAGAAAAGTCCAATCTAGCCTTTCTATTCTTGATGCTTATGAATGGCTTGCACTTTGCAGGGCACCCCTATTATTATTTACTATTTACTTTCATGCGGTCTTTCATGAAGGGGTTTCTCTTCACCATGGAAATGATTCTGCGATCATCCACCACTTGTCTTCTGTGGGGAGTCCAGGTCTTTTTGCGTTGCTGAGTTCACCAGTGCTTTCTTTCTTTCTCAGGATGTACCAAACTGTAGATTTTGCCTCTCCTAATATTGTAGCAATTTCTCGGGTGTTTTTTTTTTTCTGTTTTTGCAGCTTAAGGATGGCTTGTTTCACCTGCATAGAGAGTTTGACAGCATGTTGTCTTCCACATACAAGCACCCCCCCCCCTCAAATGAACTCCATGGCTTTTATGTGCTTAATTGATCATGACATAACTAAGGAATTGCCCAAACCTGCCCATGAAATAGCATTTGAGTTAATGGTTCAATTACTTTTGAGCCCCTGAAATGAAGTGATTGTGTTAAAAAAAAGGCTTTAGTTCCTCACATTTTTATGCGATCTTTTTGTTCAACCCACTGAATTAAAGCTGAAAGTCTGCAGATCAACTGCATCTGAGTTGTTTAATTTAAAATTCATTGTGGTAATTTACAGAACCAAAACTAGAAAAAAGTTGTCTCTGTCCAAATATTTATTGACTGTAACTGTAAATATGGACTATTTTGCAAAGTAGAGATTCGGCTTTAATGCATTGTGAGCTTTACTTACTAACCATTTAGGTCTGGCAAAAAATCCCTTTAGAAAAAATAAAGGACAGAAGTTTTAAAACATACCGTGTTTAAAAATGTCAAATGAATTATATTGCACTGAAGAAGCCTGGCTGATGGCTGCCTGGCTCGTAATCTTGCTGTTATAAATATGTTCATGTGCATCTTTCTTTGTGACAGAATCGGTTGCCTGAACTGGATACAGCTGAATCTGCCAGAGCAATAGCTTTTATCTCCTGGCTCCGAGAACAGAGACCTTTTTTCCCAACATTACATATAATACGGTAAGTAAACACATCTCTGACCTAGCAAAATCTTAAAGGCATAGTTCACCTTTAATTTGTTTTTTATGATGTTATAGAATGGCCAATTCTAAGCAACTTTTTAATTGACCTTCATTATTTATTTATTTTTTTATAGTTTTTTTAATTGTCTTCTTTTGACTCTTTCCAGCTTTTAAATGGGGGTCACTGACCCCATCTAAAAAAAACAAATGCTCAAAGGCTACACATGTATTGTTATTTCTACTTCTAATAACACGTTTTTTTTATTCAGACCCTATCCCTTATTTATTTTCCAGGCTGTTATTGAAATCATTGCAATGGTTGCTAGGGTAATTTGCCCCCTAGCAACCAAATTGTAAACTGGAGAGCTGCTGAGTAAAAAACTCAAAAACCACAATTGCAGATTGTCTCAGAATATTGGTCTCTACAGCATACAACAAGTTTACACAAAGGTGAACATACCCTTTAAAGGGCTAGTACACTGTAACACCAAGTTATGGCCATTATCTATGTTGCAGTATAATGTTTCTCCAGAAGATATGTGTAAACACTGACAATATTGGTGTTTTATACCATAGAGTTTGTAGCCTCTGTGGTTCTATGTAGTATTAGTAGTTAGTTCAGTTGCTTTGATGTTTCCTTCAGTGCACATTCCCCTTTCTGGGGGGGGGGCATTCATTCAAAGTCACAATTTTGAACGGCACCAGTATAGATCAATTTAAACCACCATTATCTACAAAAATAACAACTGATTTCTGCAATGCAATGTTTTGGCTCCTCCTGATCCGTTATCAATCTCTCTGATTCTTTTCATTGTTTGCCATGGTTACCATTACCTCGTTGTGGTACTATTTTCTGCACTTTAAGACTGGGTTACTTGCACTTCTTGCTCTTTGCTGAAAATTACGTTTTACCTAAATTTAGCAGCTAATTACTAAAGTCACTATATTGTAAAACATTCACCTGGAATATCTGCTACGAGTGGTGATCCCTACAGCCCTGCTTTAGGGTGATGGCCGATAGGATGCTTTGTTGCCCACACTAAATCTCTGCAGGCAATAAAACATCTGAAAATACATACTAAATGCATTGGTGTCTGTATATGAATCTCCACAGTTCCCATTATTAAAACCTGTAACACTGCCTGTTAACCAATGAAGCTTGTGTTGTAATCTTTACATTTCATTTTCCCTCAGGGATGAAAATCCTCTGAAAACAGCCTTCACACAGAACATGATTGAAGACAGAACAGAGTCTGCTTTATCTTACTATGAGTTCCTCCTGCACCTTCAGCAGCAAGTGAACAAATAAAGTGCTGCAACTGCAAGACAATACCTACAGCAGGCCCATGCTTGGTGGCCTGTCCATCTCCTCCTGTGCATTACTACATTTTTGGGCCTCACACCATAAGATGTGCATACACTGTGATTTCAAAAAATCTACTCTTCTAAGACAAAACTTGGGGACTGAAATGTGCAAGCACACAAATTGGATTTAAAAACAACAGCATTTCCGCCAGTTGATTGTTGAATTACTAATTATTGAAGAATTGTTAATTTTCCACTGCCAGATGAGTCGTTAGACACTACGCAGGACTCTTTTTGGCACCAAAGCATTCATGCTTATATTCAGGAGATATATAAGGAGTTCCAATAACAATAAAGCCAGATTTTTATTTAGAATATCTATATTTTTTCTTTCTGTCCACTTTCCTGTAATTATTATTTTGCTGCTAGTTATTTTTCCTGTTATGGCAAGATGTCATAAAAACCCCTGTTAATAAGAAACTGATTCTCTTAGGACCAAAGTGAGTAAATGTCAAGTTGAGAAGTAAACTCTGTAGTGCAGCAGGCCTCCGCAGAGGCAATAGGCTTCATCTGCAGATTTACATTGCAGAAATTGGTAGAACGCAGAGACAAAAAAAATGAAAAGTATGGTCTTAAAAATGTATGTAAAAATTACATTTAAAGGGAAAGTAAACTCTATCATGGTTCTTGTTTTGTGTGTGCGTTGATTCTTCCCACATTTTAAGACAGTCAAAAGTTTTAGTAGCAGAAATAAATATGTAAGGATTTTGACAAATTTTCTATTTTCACTGCATGCAGCAACAATAAATAAAATCCATGGACACCAAGGTTATTTATCAAAATCCAAAAATATCAGATTTTCTGAAATGTACTCCGACCAAATCCGCAAGGGTTATTTCCCCTTATTTATCAATCCTTTTTCCCGAAAATTTCCTGTGTTTTTAATCGTACAAATTTTTCAGATTACAAAATCAGGTGCTTATTTTTTAATTACTGGCTTCTAGGCAAGGCAAAGGATTATTGCATGAAACCCAGTGCAGATCAGAATATCTTTGGGACTTCGTCCATTGACTTATATACAACATTGGCAGGTCTGAGATGGATTTTTGGACTTTAACTTTTTCCATTCTCGGGAAATAAATCCAGAAAAATTCTATTTTTTTTTTCCACTAAAAATTAGTGAGTGAGTAAAAAATCCAAATTTTTGGCTCTCGGACTAATAAATAACGTCCTAAAAGTCATGTTTTTTTTTTTTGAGCTAAAAAAAAAAGTCAAGTTTAAAGCTAGTGACAATTACTTGCGTGGCGTTTTAGTTTTTATGCATTGTCATAATAAGGAGGGTAGTTGTAACCATCTGATAATGATAGCCTATTCTGGGGTAAGGAAGCACGCAATAATCTAAAATAGTAATAATTCAATTTTTTCTATGCAACTAGTCCCCATTTAAATAAATCATTGTTTCCTAGAAATATTTGAAATCAAACATTATTTTTGTATGTTTTTTCCTTAAATATCAATGAAATATGTGAGGTTGTGTTCTTGCTTCACATCTGTACACATCTGTATAATTAACAGTAATGTAACTGTTATTATTTGGCTTCCCAGGTTCGTTGGTATATATACTAAAAACACTGACATTGTATCAAGCCACTTCTTGATTGTAATAAGACAGCTCACTGAGGAAGTGCCTACCTTGACATTGGATCTTATTGGCAAAAGAAAAAGGCCTGCTTACCTTTGTAGACTACAGCTATTGTAATAAAGGTTTTGTTTGTTTTTTTTAGTAGCAGGCACCAAAATCAGCATGGAAAGTATCTTTATCACTTTAGTTCTATGTAGAATTGCACTTTTGACTTGGATACACTGATCAAGTCCATAAACAGCTCAAATGCCATTATTGAGTCTATGTTTGATAAGCTGGCACAATTTTCTACATTAATCACTCTAATTTATTGTAAAGTAAACTGATAGAACAAAATGTGTGTAATAACCGTAGTTTTTGTTTTTTTGTTTGTTTTTTTTAATAAAAAAAGCACCTTTTATCCTGGGATTTCATGTTAATAAAGTTTTTAAAGAGTTAATGTTTTTTTCCCAAATTCGTCATGTTAAACTAAGGCATTGCTAGTTCTCTTCTACCCTTTTCTTTGTTGCAAGAATTAAGCAAGGAAGAAGATTTTTCTTGTAGTTTTTTCTAAATTCTCACCTTCTATTGATCAGATTTTGTAGAGGTATAATTACTAATAATAAATTGTCCGGGAAAAAAAAAGCAGTAAAACCCCACACTCTCTGTTTATTTACCCAGAATTGATTTAAATTACATCATTAATTACCCTAAGTGCATCAATTATTGAAAGTGCTTAGTGCTTCACACAAAGTGCAATAGTGTTTAAATCAATTTAGTACTAACACATCAATCAATGAATTCATAAATTCAATCAAACCATTAAGCGTAAATAGAGCAATAAATTCATTACGAATTCATTTAAAAATCAATTCTTAGTAGAAAATCAATTAAAGTGCTAGTGCCTAATAAAGGGATTTTTTAAATAGTGAGTTCATCAATATAAAATATCAAAGAAGCCAGCAATTCATAGGTTAACATTGGAAAAGGAAAAAAGAATAGAGGTGGAGCTGTCCCAATTTCTCCTAAATAAGGTTTTTTCTAACCTGCCCTGGGACACCACACGAGGAACAAGGCAGGATGCTGGGGACTTTTGTCTCAAATATTAACTGTCTATCTGTCAGAGAGAAACTGAATAACCTGAAAAACCACAAATCCCCAGTACCTTAGAGTAAAAGAGATCTAGAGAATGAATGTAGCTTTGAAGTATTGGCTTGAATATTTGTGCAGCTTTCCAATGCCAAAGCTTAAATGCTAAAATACTTTAAAAGGTTTTTAAAATTGAAAGAACAGAGGCTTGCCGCGTGCTTTTGCATAAGCTTTTTCAAGGCAAATTAGGCTCACTAACCTTCACATCGCTTATTTAAGGCTTCCGCATATTGTGTCATTACGTTATCAAGAGAGGTGCGCATCATCGGCATCAACAGATTTTTCTTTGATGCTTACCAATTGTGAGAGGTCACAATTGTTAAGCATCAATGAAAAATCTTTAGAGGAAGATCCGGTGAGATTAATGACCTCATATAATACACATAGTAATAACATAGAGTATATTAAATAAACATTGGCCAATTCTTAAAGCAGATGAAACGCTGGGCCCCATTTTACAGGATAGAGTTGCTGTTTTCTACAAAAGATGTCCTAACTTAAACGATATGCAATCAAGAAGTCACTTCAAAAATCAGAATAAACGCCATAATAAAATCCCCTATTAACCCTGTGGGGAATGCAACATGTGTGAAAAAGTACTCAAAATATCGAACTTTTATAGGTAGATTCAGCAAAAAACACTGTTAACTGTTATATTGATTGTAAATCAAAGGGAGTGATTTACTGTTTAGAATGCCCATGTAATAAAAGATATATAGGAATGACAATTAATGACTTAGCGGAGGGTATTGTAAGTAATGTATCGGTGTTTGCAGATGACACAAAACTATCCAGCCCAATAAATTGAATCCAGGATGTGGCATCCTTGCAACAGGATCTTGACATACTGGGCAGCTAAGTGGCAAATGAGATTCAATGTTGATAAATGTAAAGTCATGCATCTGGGATGTAAAAATATCCAAGCCACTTAAACCCTTAATGGAACTGTACTAGGCAAATCCATTATGGTAAAGGACTTTGGAGTCCTTGTAGATGATAAACTTGGCTGTAGCAAGCAACTTTAGTCAGTAGCATCAAGGGCAAATAAGGTCTTGTCTTTATTAAAAGGGGTATTGATTCACGGCAGGAAGCGGTCATTCTTCCACTTTATAGAGCACTGGTAAGGCCCCATCTAGAATATGCCGTACAGTTTTGGTATTGTATTAGAGAGGGTACAGAGAAGGGTAACTAAGCTGGTAAAAGGTATGGGAAATCTTAGCTATGAGGAAAGACTGGCCAAATTGGGGATGTTCACGCTGGAGAAGAGGCGCTTAAGGGGTGATATGGTAACTATGTATAATAAAAAATAAAGCATTAAAAAGATTATTATATGATCCCCTTAAGGGGATCATATAATAATCTCTCTAATGCTTTATTTACCAGTAGGTCTTTCCAGCTGACACAAGGTCACCCATTATGATTCGAAGAAAAGAGGTTCTGCCTAAATATTCGGAAGAAGTTCTCTCCCTGAATCCGTTGTACTGGCTGATACATTAGATAGCTTTAAGAAGGGGTTGGATGGCTTTTTAGCAAGTGAGGGAATACAGGGTTATGGAAGATAGGTCAAAGTACAAGTTGATCCAGGGATTAGTCGATTGCCATTTTGTAGTCAGGATTTTCTCCCCCTCTGAGGCAAATTGGAGAGGCTTCAGGTTTTTTGCCTTCCTCTAGAATCAAGTGGCAGTTAAGCAGGTTCACACATTCACAGCACTCACACATGCTTGCACATACTTGAACACGCACACAATATGCAATTTGCTTATTGTACACACAAATACACACATACTACTGTGTGTCTTTTTTTTCTTCTTTTATCCCATCTTTTATTTTTTTGCCTGAAAAAACTGGTTTATTGCCATTGTGAATAGCTTATTCGCTAATTGCACTGTGCAATACCTTCTGTATGTTATTCCGGTGATTATATTGCAATTCCAGTGATTTTGGTGCATTTTTAGCCATTTTATTGCATGTTTAGCCATTTTATTTCATTTTTAGCTTTGCGTAGGTGCTTTTTCTATCCGTAAAACCTATTTAGCCATGCTAAAATATTCAAACTTTGATTCTGACTGCTGATTACATTAGGTTTGATTTTTGTGGTTTTGCTGGATTTTAGTGATTTTATACCATTTCATTCTTTGTTACTTTGCCCGTGGAAATGGTGTCTGCTATTTATTCATTTGGGGGTCCCTGAGCATGACATAGTTTGGTTTATCTATGCATATCAGGCATCAACCTGTTCAGTACACCCCTGGCGTTCATACTGTATTTAGGATGCCTTTTTCTGGTACGTTACAAAATGTGGGGTATATAATGGGATAAAATGCAAGCTTTGTGACGATTTTCAGAAATTTCATAAAAAGTGTTATGTTTAGCATAGTTTGGTAGTTTGCAGTACAAAGACCTATTTACCCATTTTAGATTTGTCAGAATGTGTACTTTCGGGAAAATATATGGTTTTCCAGGGTCTCCATACTGTTAGGCGGTGTTATGGTGCATAATGCACATACCGGGTGCTTGTATTGTAGTAGCCAGAGTGTCATACGTTAAAATTCATATGTATTTTCATTTGGGGGTCTCTGTATGCCACCTAGTTTGGTAAATCTTTTCATATCAGGCATCAAACTGTTCAGTACACCCCTGGCGTTCATATTTAGGATGCTTTATGCTGGTAAGCTATGAATTGTAGACAGGGCCGGGTCTTCTGCCTACCCCTAGTCCATGTTCACTGTTTCCCTCCCTCTCCATTCCCTTCCAGCACTCTCCCCTTCTGCTTTTTCCCCTTTCCTTCCGAAGCTCTCCCCTTCTGATTTTTCCCCTCCCTCTCCCCTACCCAGTGGCAATCTCCTCTGCCCTCCCTCCTGTCAACACTGCATTGGGGGGGTGCGCACATGGAGAGGATCGCGCACACCCACGTGAGCAAGAAGGGGAACGCGGTGGCCTGTCGGGTTCCCTAGTTGGCTTTGTCCAGCACTGATTGTGGGGTATTAATATAAAATTCATATGCTATTTGGATTTGGGGGTCTCTGTATGCCACATAGTGTGGTAAATATATGCATATTGGGCATAAAACTGTTTAGTAGACCCCTGGCATTCAAATTTAGGATGCTTTATGCTGGTAATGATACATGCATGATACAATGCTGGAAAGTTAAAGCTGAGGCAATTTTCAGGTATTTCCCCAAAACTGCCAATTTGGGATAGCATTGCGACTCAGTAGTTAGGAGCAGAAAGGCATAGGTACCCATTTTAGATTAGGTAGAATATGTACTTTTTAAAAATATATGGTTTTGGGGGGTAAACATATATTTCTGTGTTTTTACCCCACAAAAAATGCAGTCAATGTGTTGATTTTTCATTAGCTGAAGTTACCCACAGGAATATTTGTATGAGCTAACTTCATTTTGGGGCCTCTAAATGTCAGATACTTTGGTAATCATATGCACAATGGGCACCAAACTATTTGGAGGATCCCTGGCAATCATATTTATGGTGTGTTTTCTTGGTATGTAATGATACATGGGCGATATGATTCTGGAAAGTTGAAGCTTTGAGGCAATTTTCAGATATTTCACCAAAACCGCCAATTTTGAGAAAGCCTTGCGACTCAGTAGTTTGGAGCAGAAAGGCATGGGTACCCATTTTAGATTCGGTAGAATGTGTACTTTACAAAAATATATGGGGAGTGGGGGGGCGTGGCTAACCATGAGACTGACTGCACGCCCATTTCTAGGAGCTCCGTGTCTGGGACCTAACAAATCCCGAATATTAGCTTTCTACCAGCAAATTTCCAGTGGTGCTCGGGACTCCATTGCTTTGGGGAGCCTTCCCTCCCGAATTATGGGCAAAAAGAAGCAAAAGGAGCCTAAAAAGACGACGATCTTTCCATATTTGCATCGCACGCCAGGCCTAGAGTCCAGGGGCGCAAAACAATATGGCGCTACGTCCTCTCCGAAACAATTAGACCCGTCGGACAGTCAGTCACTTTCTCCCCCTTCACCAGAAACCCTTCAGTGGGATGACGGTGAAGACTCCACCGAACTTACCCCACAACCGGATGATCCAGATGGGGATTCCGGAGATGAACCGCTAACTGCTCAGGTACTATGTACGCAATTAGCTCAATTGCAAGTGCAGCTTACCGATACCATAACGCAGGCTGTGAAGACGGCTGTCTCTGTAGCGGTTAAGGACTTTCAGCGGGATATTAGTGACCTGGGGGAGCGTACTGATAAATTGGAGACATTCACCGACGATATTGCACAGAGAATGGCAAATATGGAGGAAGATAATAGTTACTTGAGAGACAAAGTTATTATGCTACAAAACCATTGTAGGATTTGGAAAATCGCTCTCGAAGGCAAAACCTGCGGTTTAGGGGAATCCCTGAAACTATTGGGTCGGCGGATTTGCCCCTTTTCTTACAAGACTTTTTCAAATCCTTATGCCCTCATCTTCCACTAGAATTATGACGACTGGACAGGGCGCACAGGTCGTTGGCGGCGAGGCCTCCTGACACTAGACCCCCGAGGGATTCTGGTCAAGTTTCACTATTACGAGAGCAAGGAAGCGCTTCTGACAAAGACTTGCTCAATCACCGCAGCAGACTTTCGCAATATCAAGGTCCAGGTCTATGCTGACCTATCGCCAATGACTTTGGCTAAAAGGCGGGAGCTCCGTACTGTAACCCAAGCTCTGAGGGCCCAGAAGATTCCTTACAGATGGGGCTTCCCATTTAAATTGGTTGTTATGCACAACGGAAAAACCCATACATTACACAACCCTCGTAATGGGAAGAGGTTTCTGGCTTATTTGGGTCTCCAATCAGGAGATTTAGAACCAGCAGAGACCGCAAACCTGGAACGTCCTCCTCTGAGCCCACAGTGGTCAAAAGCTTCCAGCTCACCTCGGGCACCTAAGCTTGCTTTATCACCTTCGCCAACTTGATCTGAAAGAGAAGGTACCCCTTTCCATGGATATAGTTATCCTGTGATTGCATACATGTCCTGGCAATAGCCCTGAATTGGAGGGCAGTTCTTTTCTCAGGAGTGACACCACTTTCCCCCGTTTAGGGAGCCTTTTGTGCCCCTTTTCCTCTCTTGCTGGTCAATTTGAGAGGATATAGTTTTTTTTGACCTGTACAGAAAGTTTTGACCCCTATTCTACGAGCAGAGCTTACGTCTTCTTTTTGCCTTATGGGTCTGGAATGCCACGACAACACAGATGCACTGGTTTTTCCTAGAAGGTTTTTTTTTTGTTTTGGGACTCCCCTTTTTTGTTTTGGGACTCCCTTTTTGTTTTTTTATTTTTTTCTCTCCTGTTTTTCTATTTTGCTTTTTGAGTGGTGGCTACAATTGCTTGTTGCTCTAATCACGACTATACTTGTGTTTATTGTACTTATGATATTTACCCTGTTTTTATGTGTGCCAACTATACTACTTAATGTCTATGTAAAGGTTTACCCTCTGGGTCGAGATGGAGTTTTCCTACTGACAAGAGGCCACAGCTTCTTGGAGGCTACTGATTTCCCCCCCAGAGTGCTTACATACGCAATGGAGATTTACTGTATATTACCAATGGCTAAGATCATTTCTATAAATGTTAAAGGTTTAAATAGTATAGGGAAACACTATTTAACGATTAAGGAGCTAAAGGACCTGCACGCAGACATAGCATTTATTCAGGAGACACATTTTCAAAAAACGGGTCCTCAGCGGTTGTTTTCAAAACATTATCCTACGGCTTATTATGCTTCTGGTGCTACAAAAAAAGCCGGTGTAGCCATATTGATACATAAGGACTGCCCATTGACGGTGGAGACGTCTCTATCTGACCCAGAGGCATACTAGTATATCATTTTGAAAGGTAAATATGCTGATCTGCCTATACAGCTGATTAATGTCTACGTACCCAATACGAACAAGCTTAGATTCCTGAAACGGATTCTAGGGACCGAATTATTTGACCCATTGATGTATACGGTGTTTGGGGGTGACTTTAATTTAGTATATTCGCAGCACTTAGATAGGTTGCACCCTTCCCTTGACCATACTGTACAAACCCACTCTGTAGAATTTAGGAAATACCTACGTCAAAACTCTTTCTTTGATTCTTGGAGGATTGATCACCCTAATCAACGCCAATATACTTTTTATTAGTTTGCACATAAAGTCCATACCCGAATTGATTATTTATTTATTTCGCATCCTTGTTTGCATTTGAAATTTACCACTGACATTGCACCGATTACGTGGTCTGACCACGCTCCGATTAGCTTAACCCTACACATAGCCAAATTGCCCCCTAAGGACCCTCATTGGCGGTTGAATGAGACGTTGTTACATGATCCCGAGGCTTTCCATTCCATAGAAACACACTTAAGGGAACACTTCCAGCTTAATGCAGGCTCAGTATCAACGCTGGCAACCCTATGGGAAGCTCACAAAGCGACAATTAGAGGCCATATTATTGCTCTTACCTCACATAAGAAGAAACAATACTCCCAAGCTCAATTGTCTGCCTATAAAACCTTACAGGACTTGGAACACCGATATAATGAGCACCAGACAGATTCTTTATTAAATCAATTAATCACACAAAGGAGGGAATTAGCAAACATTAAACATCAGGCTGCTGAGAAAGCGCTTATATGGACCAGGCAGTCTTATAATGAGAAAGGGGATAAGCAGCATACGTTGTTGGCCAATAAATTGAGAGCAAGCTGTACATACCCGGATTACTTCCATACATACCGATTCTGGCCACTTAACTTACAGTCCAACCCAGATTGGAGACCAGTTTCGTAGTTTTTATTCTAAACTGTATAACTTGGAGGCCGATCTTCCTCCTTTAGATCCGACCCTTTTTCAAACAACTCTGTCTGATTTCTTACTCCATACAGACATTCCCCATTTTAGTGCTGAAGACCTAGAAACGCTTAACAGGGTGATATCAGTTGAGGAAGTTCTCTCAACCTTGAAACACCTACCCAACGGAAAGGCCTCTGGCCCTGATGGCCTACCCTATAGTTATTACAAGTTATATAAGCATATTCTGGTACCATATTTAGTCCCTTTGTTCAATGGCTATTTGCAGGGAATGCCAATACCCACTACCGACCTTACTTCGTTTCTTACTTTAATCCCCAAAGACGGCAAAGATGGTCAGTTTTGCTCTAATTACCGAACTATTGCTTTGCTTAATTCCGATTTGAAGCTTTTTTCAAAATTATTGGCAAACCGGTTGGCCCCGATCCTCCCTAGAATTATTCATAATGATCAGGTGGGTTTCATACAAGGATAGGCAGGCGGGAGATAACATTCGCAGGACGGTTGACCTTATTGAAATTGCCAATAAATGTGAGGATCAAATGCTTGTGTTGAGTTTAGATGCCGAGAAGGCATTTGATCGACTGAGATGGCCTTACCTTTTTTCTCTGCTGCAGCATCTTAATTTATCCGGCCCCTTTCTGACGGCTCTTACAAGCCTATATAGCTTCCCAACGACTTACCTGAAATTTCCTGGCCAGACTGATAAACCAATTTCGATCAAAAATGGGACCCAACAGGGTTGCCCTTTGTCCTCCCTGCTCTATGCAATCAGCATTGAACCGTTGGCCAGCTATATTAGAAACAGTCCGGATATATTACCGTCAAAAACGGTGACTATAAAATTGCGTTATTCGCTGATGATGTATTAACTAATGCTGACTCGGCCTGTCATTTCCCTTCCAAATTTATACACAATACTGGAGAAATATGGGGCGCTCTCGGGTCATAAATTAAATTTGAGTAGAACTGAGGCTTTGCCCTTAAATATCCCACCAATCGGCTTAAATACTCTGAAGGCAGATTTTCATTTCAACTGGAGGACGTCCTCCATAACGTACTTAGGAACTCAGATAACGCCACCAGGACCGCCATCAGGGGGGGACAGGGGGGACAAGCGTACCGGGCCCGGGCATGAAGGGGGGCCCGGCAGCGCTGCATTTTTTGAAGATCCGGGCCCCCCTTACGAGCGCCCGAGCCGTACGTCTTGCCTCTGTGCTGCCGAATATGGAAGTGCTGAAAAGCCGAAGCCGATGCGCCGAAAAGACCCGAAGTCACGGAAAAAGCCGAAGTCACGAAGCGCCGAAAAGACCCGAAGTCACGAAAACAGCCGAAGCCGAAGTCCTGAAGCAGCGCAAAGACCCGAAGTCACGAAAACAGCCGAAGCCGAAGTCCTGAAGCGGTGAAAAGACCCGAAGTCACGAAAGGAGGTGAAGTTGAAGTACTGAAGCCGTGAGTTCAATTCTACTGAACACCAGTTTGTGTATTTTTTTTTTTTTAATCTCCTGGCCACCAATGTATTATTTTAATATTCTATAGGCCCCTGCAACCAATCTTTTTTTTTAAAACATGTTTTTTTGGGGCCCCAATTTTTTTTTTTAACTCGTAAGGGGCCCCTGACGCCAATGTTTTTTTTTTTTTTCAAAAATTTTTTTTTTTTTTTTAAATTTTTTTTGGGGCCCCAATTTGTTTTTAACTTGTAAGGGGGCCCCTGCCGCCAATGTTTTTTTTTTTTTTTTCAAAAAAATTTTTTTTTTTTTTCAAATTTTTTTTTGGGGCCCCAATTTGTTTTTAACTTATAAGGGGGCCCCTGCCGCCAATGTTTTTTTTTTTTTCAAAAAAATTTTTTTTTTTTTTAAATTTTTTTTTGGGGCCCCAATTTGTTTTTAACTTATAAGGGGGCCCCTGACGCCAATGTTTTTTTTTTTAATTTTTTTTTGGGGCCCCAATTTGTTTTTAACTTGTAAGGGGGCCCCTGCCACCAATGTTTTTTTTTAAAAAAAAAAATTTTAAATTTTTTTTTTTTTGGGGCCCCAATTTTTTATAAGGGGGCCCTGACCATCAATAGCTTTTTACAACTTGTGTGGGGGGGGGTTACTTTTTTAGCGCTGATGTCTGTGTGGTCTTTTAACTGCGATGTGGAGTGGGCGGGAAATGGGGTGGAGCTTGGTCGTCAGTGTGGGCGGGGCTCAGGGGGCCCCAAAAATTTTGTTGTACGGGGCCCCGTGATTTCTAATGGCGGCCCTGAACGCCACATTATACAGATTTATTTAAACATAACTATGCTCCTTTGATACTTCAGACAAAGAAATTGTTGACAAAATGGGCTGGACACTCCTTATCCTGGTTTGGTACAATTGCTTCTATTAAAATGAGTATCTTGCCCAAATTCTTGTATTTATTTGAGACCTTGCCAGTAACTCCCTATAGAGTTCTCAAAGAAATTCAGACTATCTGTCACCAATATTTCTGGAATTACCGTAGACACCGGATATCACAATCAGTAATGCTTTCGCCGATCGATTGGGGAGGCCTGGGAGTTCCATCTTTTGCCAAGTACTATGAGGCATCGCAACTAAGGCAACTCCTGGCATGGTCACATTGGGTACCTTATACCACCTGGGGGCAAATTGAAAACCAGTGGTATGATAAAGGACACTTAAATGCGTTTATATGGAACCCGACTGGGTCTACCCCATCCATGCAGGACTTCCTTTCCTCTACAAAGCTAACTCTGCGGTTATGGGAAAGGCTCAGATGGAAATTTAAACTCTCCTCCGATCGGCCCCTAGGCACGATATATCTCAATAATGCCTTTTTTCCACCCAGCCGATCAGCGGACTTTTGTTCTAGATGGTCAGAAACTCGTATGCATACTGTCAATGATTTATTGGACTCAAAAACTAAACTGATTCTACCCTTGGCTGATCTCACTAGGAGAGCTCCCCACATTCGCTTGCATCTATTTGAATATTTCCTGGTCAGACATTTTGTTGCCTTGTATAGTACCAGTGCACAACATACCATTCTGACCGAATTTGAGAAAGTGGCTTGGGCCGGCCTCCCCCAAAAGGGTTTGATATCTAGGATATATAAAATGCTACAGACAAGCCCGACTCGCCACTCTTATATGCTGAAATGGGACAATATACTGTACATATAACACGAAGACAGGAAGAAAGTGTGGGTAGTTTTGGAACAACAGTGTGTTGAGAAACCACTGCTAAATTACCTTTGGAGTGACCCCAATAGTTTACAGAGAACAGAAAGGGACCATCCATTAATCGCCCCTACATTTAAGTCATGGTACAGAAATAGAATAGCGAGGAATCTGTCTAAAACCCCCTTACAACCTCTAGTGAATAATATCTCATTCACTCCCAGCCTAGAGCAAGGTGCCTTTAAGAAATGGCAAGAATTAGATGGTAGACCTAAAGAATCAGCCATTTTTTGAAGAATAACAAAATAGTATCATTACCAGAAATTCAAAAGAACTGGGGCAATCACTCTAGAGATTTATGGAATTACTGCCAATTGCGACATTATATCTATAAAATGAAAGATGTAGAATGGAATAGAGAGCCAACTAAATGGGAAGCTATACTGGAAAGTAAAGAGACCCTTGATAATGCAATTTCTACTATATATAAATTACTAATATCATCTATCTCTTTAGAGCAGTGCTGTCCAACTTCTATGGTACAGAGGGCCGGAATTATTCCAATCTACATGGTGGAGGGCCAATAACGGAAGCCAGTGTTATCCACTTCCTGTTTTTAGACCACACCCACTTTAAACCACACCCATGTTACAACAATACCATGTCCACATTAATAGCACACCAGAAACCAAATGGTTGGTGCTCACTGCAGGGATCAGGGCCGGAACTAGGGGTAGGAAGAGTAGGCGGCTGTCTAGGATGCCATCATTGAGGGGCCCACTTTTAAAGCGTTTATTTAATCATTTGTTTCAGTAATCATGGTCACCCAGTTGGGTGGAATCCATCTCCTTCACCTTCTCCCTCTTGCCGGCAAGTGATAGCTCCTTCTGTGCGGTGCACCGCGACGTGCATACACGCGTTAATGACGTCACTGATGTGATGGATGACAGAGAGAGGCAGAAAGCGGATGGGCTGCTTGGTGTGGCTCACTGTCGCTGCTCTCAGCCTTGCACAGTTACACTGAACTGAAGACATTCTTTCTATTACTGTAAAGTGTGAAGCTTCCTGCTGGCACAGCCCAGTACAGATTTGGGGGCCATATGTTTGCTGTTGCTGCTGGGCTGGGTGCTGGCACAGGTACATACAGTAAATACTTAGGGGCAATATGATGTGATCAGATTTATTTTTGGCTGCTGCTGACACAGGTAAAGATTGGGGGCAATATGATAGCTGCAGGAGGGCTGTATGATGGATGGCTGCTGAGCTTGCTTGCACAGGTACAGGGGGCAGTAATATAAATGAAAAAGTGTTGTACACTTTCTTGCTCTCTTTATTTAAAAACCATCATGGTAAGGAGGGAAATTGTAAGGCAGTACAGGGGGGGCACTGAGTAAAGCTCTTGACTAGGGTGCCAAACTACCTTGTGCCTGCAAGGATGTCACTCATACTGTATGTGAAAACAGTTAAGTCATATTAAGACATACCCATAAATCCATATGCCTCCTCCTCCCTTGTGTTTAATACAGTACCCCAGCATATGATTAAACACTTTAGGGGCCACTAACAATAATTTTCAAATGCTAACAAACCCCCAGAACAAATGCCAAAGTATGACACACACAGGGAGCATAGGGAAGGCAGAACAGAGCAGGAGACAGGAATCAGGACCAGTCTAATATGTACTACATACAATGACACAGTGCTGGTGCCCCATTCGCATTTTGTATAAGGTGAGAACAGGTGAACAATGTGGGCAGTTTCAGTCTGGGTCTCAGGTGTGAACAGTACAGGGATTTAGGGGAGTGAACAATAGAGGTGTCACAAGTGTGAACAATACAGGGGGATCACAGGTGTGAACAATGCAAGGTATTAGCCTGAATTTGAGGTTTAGACGATGCAGGGGCCAGTTCATCTCTGTAGTTTTATAGTTTACATATGGTAAGAAGACACAGCAGGCAGGCTTTGATGTGGAGGGCCACATGAGGGGGGGCAGCTGGCCACATGCGGCCCGCGGGCCGCCAGTTGGACAGCCCTGCTTTAGAGGAAGATACAACGTGCAGGGAGTGGGAAAAGGAATTAAACACGAACATTTCCCCTTCAATGTGGAATAAGATTCAGGCTTTAGTTCATAAATCATCTGGAGCGGCAAGAGTGAGGGAAATTAATTATAAATTAGTAAAAAGATGGCATCTTTACCCCAGTAAACATGAAAAGGATGTTTCCAGAAAATACAGAAAATATACTCATGTCCACATATGGTACAAATGTTTTGAAACATTGAAAGACTATTGGGGAAAGATTTTGAAAGTAATAACAGAAGGAACGCAAATAAATGTTAATGCGGTGGATGTTCCATTAATCCTGTTAAGCCTAGATAGCGATAAAAATGAAATGTCGAGGGATTCACTTACCTTGCACTTACTGAATGCAGCTAGTAATCCCAAGACATTGGATCCAAAATGCTTACCTCTGTGGTGGTTGTGAGCAAATTGCCACTTTGGAGGCTCAAGTTAGAGCACTAGAGCAACAAATTGCAACACTGCGGTCGATTGACAATCTTGAAAGGAGTCTTTTGCTCACTGAGCAGGACCTAGCGGGGTCAGATAGTTTGGGGGGAACAGAACAGCAGCAGGATGTTGAGGCAGCTAGCTGGGTGACAGTTAGAAAATCTAAGGTGGGCAAAAGGAAAATGGAGGCTGATCCGGAGATTATACATCGCAACAAATTTGCCAGATTGTGTGAAGATGATGGGAGTATGAACTCTGGATTGGCAATTCTAGATGGGGCTGATCTCTCTAACAGCCGGGAGACCAGTTTCTCTAGTAGTGGTGGGGGGGAGAGTAGAGTCAGGCCTAAGCAGATTGTGGTTGTAGGGGACTCAATTATTAGGAAAGTGGATAGGGTAATTTGTCGTCCGGATCGCTACAACCGAACTGTTTGCTGTCTACCTGGTGCCAGGGTTCGGCATGTGGTTGATCGGATAGACAAATTATTGGGTGGGGCTGGGCACGACCCAGCTGTCTTAGTACATATCGGTACTAATGACAAAATAAATGGTAGATGGAAGACCTTAAAGAATGATTTCAGGGATCTAGGCTCTAAGATCAAGGAAAGGTCTTCCAATGTAATCTTTTCTGAAATTTTGCCTGTGCCACGTGCAAGTTTAGGAAAACAGCGGGAGCTTAGGGAGCTTAATGCGTGGCTAAAGTCTTGGTGCAGGAAGGAAGGGTTTGGGTTCATAGAGCACTGGGCTGACTTTTCGTTGGGGTACAACTTATACAGCCGTGACGGTTTGCACCTCAATGGAAGGGGGTCCGCGGTGCTAGGGGAAAGAATGGCTAAGAGGTTGGAGGAGTGTTTAAACTAGGCAAGGGGGGGGTGGGTGAGAGAAAGGATTATGGGGAAGCTAGTGTAGACGGGGCAGTGGGGTTAGTAAGGGGTCATGGGGGAGGAGTGAGGGGGGCATACAGTTTACCAGCTAAGGAGGTCCCTCTGTTACAAGGAAAACAGAATAATACTAACTTAACGTATAATTCTTTACCAAGTAATGCACATCTCAAAAGTAAAAGTAATAACCTCCGCTGTATGCTGGCAAATGCACGGAGTTTGTCAGGTAAAATGGGAGACCTAGAATTAATTGCATGCTCTAAAAATTATGATATAATTGGTATCACTGAGACCTGGTGGGATGAAACATGTGACTGGATTGTGAATTTAAATGGTTACACCCTTTTTAGGAGGGATAGAGGGATTAAAAAGGGTGGAGGAGTGTGTTTGTATGTAAAGCCTGAATTAAAGCCATGCGCTAAAGAAATAAAAATAGCTGGCACTGGTGAGGGTGTAGAATCACTCTGGGTAGAGATTTCGACTGGGCAAAAGGTATCAAAAAGAATTATCATTGGTGTATGCTATAAACCACCTAGTATAAGTGTCGAGTATGAAGCCGAGCTACTCTTGCAGATACAAGCGGCTTCACAGCTGGGTCAAGTTGTTGCTATGGGTGACTTCAATTATCCAGACATTGACTGGGGTAATGGAGTTGCTAAGACAGAAAAAGCTAGTAGGTTTGTAAATATGCTGAATGACAACTTTTTATTCCAGCTCGTTCAAGAACCTACTAGGAATAACTCTCTTTTGGACCTTGTAATAACTAACAATACTGAACTCATCTCTAACATTTGTGTGGGTGAGCATTTAGGGAATAGTGATCATAACATGGTCTCCTTTGAGATTCTGTTGCAGAAGCAATTCTATAAGGGAGTAACTAAAACACTAAATTTCAGACGTGCAAACTTTGACAGTATAAGGGCATCTCTGCAACATATTAAGTGGGAAATGCTTTTCACAGGGTTAAACACAGAACAAAAATGGGAAGTCTTTAAAATGCTGCTTAATAAATATACTTGTCAGTATATTCCACTTGTAAGCAAGGAACGTCGTTGCAAAGCAAAACCTTTTTGGTTCAATAGAAGCGTTGGTGTTGAGGTGGGTAAGAAAAGACGTGCTTTTAAGGCTTTCAAGTTAGCTGGTACAGCCGAAACATTTATAAGGTACAAGGAGGCCAATAAATCATGCAAAGAAGCTATAAGGCAAGCTAAAATTGCTATAGAAAAGGATATTGCAGCAAGCAGTAAAAAAAATCCAAAATTATTTTTTAAATATGTCAATAGTAAAAAAATGAAGCAGGAAGGGGTGGGACCCTTACTATCAGAGGGGGGTCAGCTGGTTGATGAAAACAAAATAAAAGCGCAGATTCTGAACTCGTATTTTTCATCTGTCTACACAAATGAAGAACCAGTAAGTGAAGGTTTCCTTCTTAACACTCCCAATTCTAGTAATACAACTAATGATGCATGGTTCACACATGAAGAAATTCAAAAGAGACTTGAACATGTTAAGATTAACAAAGGTCCAGGGCCAGATGGTATTCATCCCAGGGTAATTAGCGAGCTTAGCTCTGTGATTGCCAAACCTCTTTACTTAATTTTTCAGGATTCATTGAGATCTGGCATTGTGCCGAGAGACTGGCGAATTGCTAATGTGGTGCCTCTATTCAAAAAAGGATCCCGTTCTCAGCCTCAAAACTATAGGCCAGTTAGTCTGACGTCAGTATTAGGAAAGCTTTTCGAAGGGTTAATAAAGGATAAGATACTGGACTTCATAGCAAATCATAATACTATGAGTTTGTGCCAGCATGGTTTTATGCGTAATAGATCTTGCCAGACTAACTTAATTTCTTTTTACGAGAATGTAAGTAGAGACCTCGATTCTGGGATGGCAGTGGATGTGATTTACTTAGACTTTGCTAAAGCATTTGATACAGTGCCACACAAAAGGTTACTGGTTAAATTAAGGAATGTTGGCCTGGAACATAGTATTTGTACCTGGATAGAGAACTGGCTAAAAGATAGACTACAAAGAGTGGTGGTAAATGGAACATTTTCTAATTGGACCAGTGTTGTTAGTGGAGTACCGCAGGGCTCTGTACTAGGTCCCTTGCTTTTCAACTTGTTTATTAATGACCTGGAGGTGGGCATTGAAAGTACTGTTTCTATTTTTGCAGATGATACTAAATTGTGCAGAACTATAGGTTCCATGCAGGATGCTGCCACTTTGCAAAGTGATCTGTCTAAACTGGAAAACTGGGCAGCAAACTGGAAAATGAGGTTCAACGTTGATAAATGCAAGGTTATGCACTTTGGCAAAAATAATATAAATGCAAGTTATACACTAAATGGCAGTGTGTTGGGAGTTTCCTTAAATGAAAAGGATCTAGGGGTCTTTGTAGATAACACGTTGTCTAATTCTGGGCAGTGTCATTCTGTGGCTACTAAAGCAAATAAAGTTCTGTCTTGCATAAAAAAGGGCATTAACTCAAGGGATGAAAACATAATTATGCCTCTTTATAGGTCCTTGGTGAGGCCTCATCTGGAGTATGCAGTTCAGTTTTGGGCTCCAGTCCTTAAGAGGGATATAAATGAGCTGGAGAGAGTGCAGAGACGTGCAACTAAATTGGTTAGAGGGACGGAAGACTTAAATTATGAGGGTAGACTGTCAAGGTTGGGGTTGTTTTCTCTGGAAAAAAGGTGCTTGCGAGGGGACATGATTACACTTTACAAGTACATTAGAGGACATTATAGACAAATGGCAGGGGACCTTTTTACCCATAAAGTGGATCACCGTACCAGAGGCCACCCCTTTAGACTAGAAGAAAAGAACTTTCATTTGAAGCAACGTAGAGGGTTCTTCACAGTCAGGACAGTGAGGTTGTGGAATGCACTGCCGGGTGATGTTGTGATGGCTGATTCAGTTAATGCCTTTAAGAATGGCTTGGATGATTTTTTGGACAGACATAATATCCAAGGCTATTGTGATACTAAACTCTATAGGTATGGGTATAAAGAAGGTATGGGTATAAAGAATTTTAATTAAAAGTAGGGAGGGGTGTGTGTATTGATGATGGGTTTTCATTTGGAGGGGTTGAACTTGATGGACTTTGTCTTTTTTCAACCCAATTTAACTATGTAACTATGTAACTATGAAAGATTTGGTTCCTCCGAGGTTTATAGAATGGCAGCAGGAAGTTGAAGAAACTAGGAAGATGGAAGAAATAACCCATACACTTCATAATAAAAGCAAAATATATTGGAAAATATGGGAACCATGGATATTGTTTCTGAATAGATAGTCTTAATTGGGAGGCTTGGCTAAAAGAGGATATAATGGAAGATCTAATTCTGCAAAATAGAAACCAGTAGGGGGTTTGTTTAGCTAACATATTTTTTAGCAATAATATTTTAGCAGCATTATGTTGGTATAACAGTTAACTGTTATACCAACATAATGCTGCTAAAATATTATTATTATTATTATTATATAATTCTGGTTGCATGTGTATATTGTACACTTTAATTTGTATGGTATATTGCTGAAATTGTCCTATTTGCTCTTAATCTACTTTTCACCTATTTTTATTCTTTTGTATTTCTGTAATTATATCATTATCTACTTAATTTCTATTAAATAAAAAAAATTAAAAAATAAAAAAAAATTAATTCTGGGGCCTCTAAATGCCAGATACTTTGGTAACTTATGCACAATGGGCACCAAACTGTTTGGAGGACTCCTGCCAATCATATTTAGGGTGCTTTTTCTTGGTACGTAATGATACATGGGTGATATAATATTGGAAAGTTGAAGGTTTGAGGCAACTTTAAGATATTTCACCCAAACCGACAATTTTGGGAAAGCCTTGTGACTCAGTACTTTGGAGCAGATAGGCATGGGTACCCAGTTTTGATTCGGTAGAATGTGTACTTTCCAAAAATATATGGTTTTGGGGGGTAAACATATATTTCTGTGTTTTTACCACACAAAAAATGCAGTCCATGTGTTGACTTTTCATTAACAGTTAGGACAACTTTTTTTTTCTAATTTTGGTTCTGTACATTACCACAATGAATTTTAAATGAAACAACTCAGATGCAGATAAACTGCAGACTTTCAGCTTTAATTCAGTGGGTTGAACAAAAAGATTGCATAAAAATGTGAGGAACTAAAGCCTTTTATTTAACACAATCACTTCATTTTAGGGGCTCAAAAGTAATTGGACCAGGGGTTCAAAAGTAATTGGACAATTGACTCAAAGGCTATTTCATGGGCAGGTGTGGGCAATTCCTTTGTTATGTCTATCAATGAAGCAGACCCTGGAGTTGATTTGTGGGGGGGTGCTTGTATGTGGAAGATTTTGCTGTGAACAAATATGCGGTCAAAGGAGCTCTCCGTGCAGGTGAAACAAACCATCCTTAAGCTGCAAAAACAAAATAAAAACCCATCCGAGAAATTGCTACAATATTAGGAGTGGCAAATCTACAGTTTGGTACATCCTGAGAAAGAAAGAAAGAAAGAAAGAAAGAAAGAAAGAAAGAAAGAAAGAAAGAAAGAAAGAAAGAAAGAAAGAAAGAAAGAAAGAAAGAAAGAAAGAAAGAAAGAAAGAAAGAAAGAAAGAAAGAAAGAAAGAAAGAAAGAAACTGATGCACTGATGAATTCAGCAACGCAAAAAGACCTGATGTACAAGTGTACAAGCCCAAAACAAAAGAGGAATTAATAAATGGAATACAGGATTACTGGTTGAATGCTTTAACAATAAATACATTGATCATTTAGCAAAAGTCCTGCCTGTTGCTATATAAAAAGGGGAGGACGGGCTACAGGGATGTGAAAATTATACACATTGTGTGTAACTTAATAAAGAAATGGCTAATTACAGTATATTCATTGCTGTGTTTGCTTTCTGTGCTTTCTATGTATAGCAAAATTATTTCTTACCTTTCTCTGCTTAGCGGTTTTACATACACTGTTTAGTGAGATATAGATCTGCGTTGGGCTTGTACTGTATGTGTAGTTTGAATAAACATTTAACTAAAGAACCTCTCATTTTGGCTCATGTATATTGTTTTAGAGGCCAAAAGGCCTACAGCAGTATTACTTTCATGTGTGGGGCTAATATACTGTAACTACTGTATATACATCCATTTTGCAGACCATTTGCCTTGTTTTAAATAACTTTTGTTTAGCAGAGCTCAAACTCAAGTACAGGTGATCTTGGTAGCTGAATAGAAGCACAGCTGATTTACATTTGAAAGCACAAGGGATTAGTTGAACACGTCATTGGCACCACTTAAATGTAACAAAGGGTTTGCAATGACGCACTGATTTGTGGATTCTGCAAACAAAAGCTCAAGGTCCTATAAGTAAAGCTGGCCACAGAGGAGCAGAATATCAGACGAACGATCGTGCAGTGCCCTTTCCCGACCTGCCACTAATCATTTAGATAAATTAAAGCAGCAAAGAGAACAAACCAGCCAATGTCCTGCCCGTCACAGCAATCATGCGAAAGTATGCCCGACAAATTCTACTGGGAAGCTCACAGCGAAATTGTCAGATCGGCATACATGCAGAGATATTATCATCAGCTGACAGAAATAATTTAACCTGGCCAATCGTCTAAATTACCGATCTCCATGGGACAAAAAATGACGGGACTCTCCACACACGGTCTGATAATCGTACAAATCAAGGATTCATACGAGCAGATCTTTACTTCTATGGCCAGCTTAAGGGCGAAGACACACAGAGTTACTAGTAGCAATGACTTCTCACAACTATAAAATAGACAATAGTGATCATTGAGTAAGACACTATTGTTCTGAACCTGTGACCTTCCATTTCAAAAACCACTTCACTAACCACAACACTACAATAGGGATATGCACATTCTGTGCAGGGAGGGAGAGACACGAGGACAAATGAAATTCTCGGGAGGAGAGAGAGACACAGGGACAAATGGAAAATCGGGAGCAGAGAGAGACATGGGGCAAAAGAAAAATCGGGAGGAGAGAGAGAGAGACACAGGCAAAAGAAAAATCGGGAGGAGAGAGAGACCCGGGCAAAGAAAAATCAGGGAGAGAGAGAGACACACAGGGGCAAAAGGAGAATCGGGGGAGAGAGAGACACAGGGGCAAAAGAAAAATCGGGAGGAGAGAGAGACACAGGGGCAAAAGAAAAATTAGGGAGAGCGCGAGACACAGGGGCAAAATAAAAATCAGGGAGAGAGAGAGAGAGACACGGGGGCAAAAGAAAAGTCGGGGAGAGAGAGAGAGAGAATTTTTTTGATGTTACTGGTCCTTTAATAATTAGTGGTCCGCCTTCACTTGACTTAAAGTTTCTTATTAAAGTGCATGGCAATTGTTTCAATTCATTAATTTACTGATCCAGGGACTAGTCTGATTGCCATTTTGGAGTCAGGAAGGAATTTTCCCCCTCTAAGGCAAATTGGAGAGGCTTCAGATGGGTTTTTTTGCCTTCCTCAGATCAACTGGCAGATAGGCAGTTAATAAAAAAAAAAGTTGAACTCGATGGATGTGTTTTTTTTCAACCTTACTTACTATGTTACTATTTGCAGATCAATTGATTGTGATGAAACAATTAATTAATAACTACATAAAGCGCATATAAGAATTCATTGAAAGGGGCAGAGCCATATGCTGAGCCGGTAGGCAGCAAGACAGCCTTGACAGCGTGGACAGCCTTGACCACGATACCACTGACCTTGCAGGTACTCCGGCTGCACAGAGGGGGGAGAAATAACCTGCGGCTATACACGGGAACCACACCAGAACAGAACAGGAAAGAACAGGTGTGGTGGAGGAGCGGGTGGGGGCCTACACAGATTGCTGAAACAGTCAACAGACCGTATGGAAGGCATGGAAAATCGCCAGAGGCGTTCAAATATCAGAGTAGTGGGTTTACCAGAGAAAATAAAGGGCAAAATCCTTAACTATTTGCGAAGAAAAAGATATGCTTAGATCTGAAATATTCTCACAGCAATTTGTGGCAGAGAGCTCCCCTCCGGCCGGAGCCCCTCCAAGACCTTTCCTCATAAAGCTGCAAGGGGAAAGGGTGACATATACTATCAAGGAGCATGAGTGTCACTCTATCCAGACTACTAGTCCTGCAATGCCAGCTCAATACGTTGTGCCATCCATGATAAAGAGAAGGCTCATCCTGACCAAGGGGTAGCGTAAATAAATTATTTCTGGGAACCCCCAAGGAAGTGTCTAAAGCTGCTTAGCCCTACAGAGTTTAGGGACAGCCCCCTCAGATACATTATGGAATCCAGGGACACTGGGAATACATATTCAGGATGTATGAGTTTAGCGGAGCTCACCATCAGTCATGCGGTCTCCCCATGTGGATCGCTGCTCTCGCGGGACCCGGCCACTTCCGTACGGTATACCTGTACTAAGCTGAAACCCGCTATCCGGCACTGATCCAAATATCATGCAGAATCGCTTTTTGAAAAATGTGGCTTTAATCAAACATTTTCCTCCAATAGACAGCACTCCAGTAGTATTAAAACCGTCTTTATTGTTTGTAGGACAGCAGCACAAATGCAACATTTCGAGCGGCACTCCACTCTTTGTCAAGCACTTTAATGAAAATGGTCACACTATAAATCAGCTACGGTTTCAAATTCTAGATTCAGTCCCAAGAAGGAGACGTGGGGGTGACCGAGATAAGGAACTATTACGCAAGGAGGCGCAATGGATAAGGAGATTAGGGTCACTGTCCCCAAATGGACTAAATCATGAATACGATTTGAATCCATTTTTATTGAAATAGCTGCTGATTTTAAAATGATTTTATCTTTTAGAGGTTGTTATATGGATACTTTGTATCTCTTTTCTGGGATTGTAACCAACACTGAACATATTCAAGATAAGTTCTTTTCTGATATGATAATATGGATACATTTGAAGATAACTAACCCATGTGATATAAAGTGATACATGTGACAATTTGTAACTTTTTTTAAAAAATGTTTTATATCTTGTTAAAATATGTGGTGACACCAGGGGGCACTGTGCTCCATGGTATTTAAGGTCAGGTGGTGATATAGTTTTTCATGCTTGACAAAGAGTGGAATGCCGCTCGAAACGTTGCATTTGTGCTGCTGTCCTACAAACAATAAAGACGGTTTTAATACTACTGGAGTGCTGTCTATTGGAGGAAAATATTTGTATCGTGGAGAACTCTTGTGAACAGGTCTCTGGATGTGCACCCAAGGACTAATTGGCCATAACAGCAGGTGCGGTTTAATTGTAATTGTGCTTTAATCAAACACACAGTGCGAGATACATGGCAGTGGGTATGTGCAGAAACGAATGCGTTTCGTGCGCGTGTGGCACTTTCTCAGAGTTCAATGTTACACACATGTGACTTAGTTTAAATAGATTAGGTGATACGTGTCAATTAAAACATTTGCATATCAATTAAAAATATATGTATATGTACATTCATTCAGTTCATCAATCCCTTGTGATAAATAAATAAATGAATAAATAGTTAATACCAAGTGTTTCAAAAAATATCATGTTACTTATTAATAGTGTTAAATCAGAAATTCATGTGACATATATATGTGCATATGCATAAATACTTAAAAAAAAATTTGCCAATATGTTGAACCTATTGATTTTTGTATATTCATGCTTATCTAATAAAACTCTGGCTGATGACTCAATGATTTGCGTAAACACAACAATCCTAATAATATTAATAATAATGTTATTAATGATGGTAACCACGATAATTGGGATATTGATAATACATTATTTGGGAACTAGATTTAAGCATATTCTACAGAAGTTTTTATTATTATTTTCTCATTATTTGTTTATTATTTCTATTTAAAACATTTTTTTTTGATTTTTAATATTTGCACTCATGTACTATTGCTCATATATTTACTTATTGTTATAAATTTCAAAAAAAAATGTTCTTCTCTTTTAGCCCTTTTTCCATTTTGATTCAGTCTATAACAGATTTGATGTCACATTCCTTATTTAGCCCTTTTGGTGTTACTGTTTCCAGCAAAAGTATCCATTTAATCTCTTTCTTGAACAGTCTATTAATGTCTCCTTTCCTTTTCCCCAATTTCACATTCTCAATTGCCTGAAAAGAAACAAAGTTTTCATTAGCACTGTGTTTGACAATTATGTGTGCTAATATGGCTGAGGATACTGTATATCTTTTCTATTTATGCAGGCTAAGTGTTCAAGGACTCTATCTTTTAACCTTCTAGTGGTTTTACCAACATATTGCATGTGGCTAAATATATCACGTTAGTGGTACGGCAGTTGGTATATGTATTCCATTTATATACTTTTCTTGTGTTGGTACATTGTATATCCTTAGATGCAGAGCCGGGCCAAGCTGGGCAGGCGCCCTAGGCAGCCTGCCCGGCTGCTGCGCCGGCTAGTTGCGCGTTTCTGCGCATGCACGAATAAAAGTTTCAGCGCAGAGACGCTTCAGCGCAGAGATGCTTCTGCGCAGAGATGCTTCTGCGCATGGGCGAATCGATGCATGCGTTCGCGTATGTGTACAGATGGGCGGTCGGCAGAGAAGGGACCGGAATAGGGGTAGGAGTAAGTACGTGCCTGGCGCTCTTCCACCTAGGCACGTGCCTACTCTGCCTACCCCTAGTTCCGGCCCTGCTTAAATGCTTTAATAAATTCACAACATTTGCAAACATTTGTACCACATTTATATGTCCCAACAAAACGTAACCAATTTCTATTCTCTTTTTTCTCAGGCAACATACTGGGTGACATTCTATCCCTCAGATTAAAACCTCTTCTATAAACAAACTGTGGTCTCCCCAAGTTTAGACTGGACAATATAGTATCCGATCTTAATATTCTCCAACGTTTTTTGATTATATATTCTACTTCTTTTGCCTCCGAACTGAATCCAGTAATAAATCTTATTTTCTTGTAGAATGAGCTTTTGTCTGAACAGAACTGAAGAACTAAATTGAGGTCCCACAGTGGAATGGGATCCCGAATAGGAGGGTACAGTCTATACAAGGCTTGAATTCTGATAGGATGGCCCATTGTTGATGAAAAAGAGCTGCTATGGCAGAAGGCTGGACCTTGAGAGAAGAAACCTTGAGGTGTTTATCTGCTCCATCCTGTAGGAACTGAACAATTTGAGGTGAAGAGTGGGATTGCCATTCTAGTTTCTAGTTCTAGTCACTGCACCATTGAAAGAAGATGGACCAGACTCTATAGTATGCTCTCACGGTTGTAGTCCTACGGGCTGCCATGACTGTCTGTATGACTGACTGTGAAAAACCTTTCAAAATCCAGGTTTGGGATTCAATAGCCAGGCAGTGAGATGTAACTTGTGGTAGTCTGGGAACCAAATTGGTCCTTGTAGATGAAGGTCTGGTCTGAGAGGTAATGTGAGTTTCTTGCCCACTGCCATGGCTACAATATCTGTGAACCAAGTTCGTCTTGGCCAAGCTGGAGCCACGAAACTCATCTCTTTGCAGATTGTCGCTAGTATTCTGGGTACAATTCGAATGGGTGGGAAGGCATACGCTAGCTGGAATGACCAAGATGTAATTAATGCATCTACAGCCTCCGCTAGGGGATCCCGGACCCTGGAGAAAAATGATTGGCATTGGATATTGAACCTGTATGCCATGACCTGGTAGCCCCCATTTGTTGACTAGCATGCGAAAAACTTCCTTGTTGAGCATCCATTCCCCCGGATAGATGGTATTCCAGCTGAGATAGTCCGTTTGCCAGTTCAGTATGCCTGGGAAATTTCTATAGACTGAAATGTGAACATGATGTGTCTCCGCCTAGGATATGATCTTTGAGATTTCAGACATGGCTTTCTTGCTCTTTGTGCCTCCTTGTCTGTTAAGGTGGGCCACTGCAGTCCCATTGTCTGCCTGTATTCGAACATGGGAATGGTGAAGGAGTTGTTGCCAAACAATTAGAGCATTAAATATTGCTCTGATCTCCAGAATGTTTATGTGAAGTTTTCTCTCTTCCAGTGACCATGTCCCCTGGCAAGATTGATATTGCCAGTTCGCCCCCCAACCCGACAGACTTGCATCTGTTGATATGACCAGCGGTTCTGGCAGATGCCAGAGTTTTCCTGTGGACACGTTGATGGGTTGTAGCCACCATAGAAGGCTGTGCTTGACTAGCTGTGAAAGGGTAATGATTTGGGACAGTTCCTGATGATCTTTGTTCCAATGTTTGAGGAAATGATTCTGAAGAGGGAGTATGTTTAAACGTGCATACGGTACGGTGTCGATAGACGATGCCATGAGGCCCAGAGTCCTAAATATGCTGTCCGCTGATGTATTGGTCATGGAGAGCAGTTTTTGAATTGAGATAGAAAGCCTGAGAACTTTGTCTTGAGGTAATTTTATTTTCTGAGGTATTGAAGTGATCTCCATGCCCAAGAATGTCAGTTGACACATGGGCTTCAAAAAGCCTTTCTTGTAACCACAACCGATCAACCAACCATGTCTGGACGGTGCAAGAATGCAGTTCTGTGTTGCAAATTCTTCCTGCTGTTGAGATGTTGCATAAATCAGAATGTCCTTGAGGTAGGGAAAAATGTGACAACCTGAGGCTCTGATTTTGGCTATTAATGCCCCTAGGACTTTCGAGAATACTTGAGGTGCTGAAGTGAGTCCGAAAGGCATTGCCCGAAATTGGAAATGTTGCCCGTGGATCATGAATCTTAAGAATTTCTCATGTGTCTTGGGATGTGAAGATTACCTATTTTGACATGAGATCCTGAATGATGTCGTGTAAGGCTGGCTTTTTGCTGGTATAGTCTGAAATTGAAGAAGGTACAAAGCGATCTTTTGGAATTGTTTGAAAAGGAATTGTGTAGCCTGAAGAAATTATTTGAAGCACCCATTGGTCTTGTGTTGATAATTGCCATTGGGTCTGAAATTTCTTAAGGCGACCTCCCACTGGAATGTTGGATTTGGAGTCAGGAATCCTGAGTTTTAGCTGGTCCAGACCTTTTGTTAGATCTGGGCTGAGTTTGCCAGGATTTGAATCTCTTGTTGGATGTTTGAGATGTAGATGGGCGTTGGCGAAAAGTAGATGTCACGACCGGCACCCAATACCAGAACAAGTGCCAAGCACCCTGGTCTCGACTCGGCTTCACCAGTAGGGTGACCACTGTTGGGCTTCGGGAGGCCCTCAGCTTACTTGGGTGCCACCTGGACTTAACGAGGGATGCAAGGCGAGATGTTCTGGCTGGCAAAGGGGTACAGATGTTAGCAGAGTCTTTTGGGCCGAAGGTCACGGTACAATAGGCAAGAGAATCGTCAGATAGGCTGGGTCGAGGCAGGCAGATATCAAGAATCGTCAGGCAGGCAAGGGTCAAAACCGGCTAATCAACAGATGGGATCAGGCAAGAGAGTGGTCAAAGTTCAGGCTGGGTCAGGATACAGAGTTCAGAGTAGTCAGGATACAGGCAGGGTCAAACACGGATAATCAAGATAATCAGAATAACAGGATCAGACGCACTAGGCTCAGAAACCACTAGAAACAGAGTTCTATCACGGGCACTGGCTGGGAGTAAGAATGACCATTAAATACAGTCAGATTTCACGGCAAAACGTGCGTCAATGCACGCTGGCGTGATTGCGCCTGTACCTTTAAGAGGCTCGCCCTAGGAAACAAGATGGCGCCTAAGAACCACGCGGCGGGCGACCCCGCCGCACAGGTAATTTCATTACAGGAGATCTTTGAGATGAATTCCATGATCTATGGTGGTAATTCCGTTTGTGAAATTCTCTTTTATTGCGGTTGCCTTCTGGAAGGCCCCTTTACCACCTGTGACTTCAGATATAATTTTTTTGAGCTCTGAACCAAAAAGATGTGATCCTTTAAACTTCAGAGATGTTAGTTTGTGTTTGGAAGAAGCATCTCCTGCCCACTGCCTGAGCCATAGTGCTTGTCTTGCTGTTATAGAAGTGGAAGATGCTTTGGCAGCAAGTTTTGCCATTTCTAGTGAAGTGTCACTAAGGAAAGAAAAGGCAGTGCTTATTTTGTCTAAGTCCAAGGTCTCAGGAGTTTTCTTTCTCAGCTCCTGGCACCAAAAACGTGCTGATTTGGCCACAGACAGTGCTGCTGAAGCTGGGCGAAAAATAGCTGTGGTGTTGAGGAATCCCATTTTTTAGGGCCGACTCCATTTTTTTGTCAATGGGATCTTTAAAGGAACCAGCATCTTCCGTTAGCAATGTGGTATTTTTTGATAATCGTACAAGTCAACTTTGGGGGAATAGTCCCATAGTTTTTTTAAATCTTCAGCCACTGGAAATTTGTAAAAAAAAATTGATATAAAGAAGCTCTTCTATATGGTTCCGCCCATTCGTCATTGATGCTTTGAGTAATAGATTTACTAGTGGGAAAAATCTGGAATTTCTGGATTTGTTGCCCAGCAGTCCAGATTGAGATTCTATAGATGAGCTGAAAGCTGTATGAGTTTCTACTTTCTGCCTACTGCGATGTTGCACTTGACCTTTGACTGCCTGTGAAACTGACGATTTAACCTGAGTTTATATCCATTCCAACAACTGTGAAAACTGAGTATGATCTTGATCATGAATGTCAGCCTGTAGGATTTTTTTCCATGATTGTTTGAGGAACTGAGTGAACTTGTGCAGTAGTAGTGAGACTAGTAGGATTTTGAGTATTATCCTGATCGGAATGCTGATTATCAGCTTCAGAGTCTATAGAATAGGAACTTGATCAGCTATTGCACTACTTAACCCTTCTGTTGGATTTTGCATGCGCCTTCCCTGAGTGTGTAGTTGCTCTGTCAGATGAGAGTGCCTGTATTAAGTCTCTCAATTCATCTTGAGCTGCCATGTTGATTAAACTAGGGGAGCTGTGAAGCCGATACTATGCGCACTATAATAGCTAAGGTGGCGGAAGTGATGTCAGGTGGCACTTCGCGCTGATACCTTGTTAGCTGCTGGACTCGAAAATAAAATGGAAGTCAGCAGAAGGGCGCCTAGTGACAGGCGCCTACCAGTAAACAATCCTCTGCGGGCTCAGCATCGGGAGCGCACGCAAGCTGCAGGACTGGCTCTATTTTGCGCAGTGAAGTGCAACCGAGTACTGGTGATTCAGGCTCAGTAAGGTGAAGAAGCTGGGCTCACGCTAAAATGGAGTGCTCTAAGCTGAGGAGCCACAGGGCCAGGCCAAGGTAGTTTGGCAACCTAGGCAAGTTCAATCAGCGCCGCCCCCCGGTTCTGTAGGACAATTTCCCACCTTATCACTTACGTATTTTTTTAATAAAGAAACCTTACAACACATTCATGACTTTTCTTTTATATAAATATGTAATGTTAGCATTGCACCCCATAAGTCTGTTCCTGTTGTGCCAGCATAATTGCCCCCCTAAGTCTGTATCTGTGCCACCATCATTACCCCCCAAGTCTGTGCCAGAGCAGCAGCAAAAATATTGCCCCAGATCTGTACCTCACTGCTCAGTATGCTCTGCTCACTGTTCTCCAATTTCAACAACAGCCAGCCCAGCCAGAAGAATCCGGCCATACCACCTGGCTCTCTTCAATCAATGTGCGGCACACCAACGAACCAGGCCACCATAGCTTTCACTATACGGAGTGATGTCACCACGTGCCGCGTACTACAGCACATGCGCATCCACTTCACTTCCACATTGCGTTAGGAGGAGTCTGTACCGGCGCAGTCAGTAGATTCCGGGCAAAGGGCAAGTAAGAGGGAGGTGGGGAGCAGAGTGGAAGAGGGACGAACACTAAACCCCTAAGGGCCCTGGTACGTACATTTACAACTGGGCCCCCTACCCCCACACACATGACGGAAAAGCCATCTCCCATAGACTCTATTATAATCAAATAATCCATCTTTTTAAAAATAATTTCCTTTTTCTGTGTAATAATAAAACAGTAACTTGTACTTGATCCAAACTAAGATATAATTAATCCTTGGACGCAAAACCAGCCTATTGGGTTTATTTAAGGTTTACATGATCTTCTAGTAGACTTAAGGTATGAAGATCCAAATTACAAAACGAGGTAAACCCCCAGGTCCTGAGCATTCTGGATAACAGGTCCCATACCTGTACTTAAAGGATCTAAGCACAGGAGTCTGAAATACATTTTTACGGTGTTAATGACAAGGGAAAATCAGTGCAGCATTAAAGGGGTCGTTCACCTTTACATTAACTGTAATATGGTGCAGAGAAGGATATTCTGAGAAACTTTGCAATTGGCCAGCAGCATCATTAATCATGACACTGTGTGTGCTCTTAAAAAAGCTTTTGTGTGGAAGCGTGCATGTGATGGTGGGGGAGGAACAATTACGAGGAACAGCTCCTCCACTTGTACGGAACGCAATTTTAGGAGATCCTGCGGCGAAAATAATGTCCTATGCCTTCTGAATGGCGCATCGGGTCCTTTTACCACCACTCATCGTCCAAACCTGCAGTCACACCTCCATCCTCTGCCCTCCCTTCTCAGCCATCAGTCATGCTAACTACACCATGCTAGACTTACAATTAGACGCAATCAGCCCCAGGCCGGCACTGACATTGCTGACATCATGCGCAATGCATCACAGAGAACGGCACACTCACTCGAGTTGAATCCAAGTAACTTGTCTTCAGGGATGCGGGCCCCATCGGGCATGCAGGGGCACGGGCCCTAGTACAGCTGCATCTCCGGTAGTTCCGCCACTGGGGACGAAGTTCCAACTTAAAGAAATTTTAAAAAAAGGTCTTTCCCTTCAAAAGTGCACCCCCCTATGATTGCGCCCTAGGCGGCGCCTACCCTGCCTACACCTAGTTCCGGCCCTGTGAGGAGGGACTCACCATAGGGAGCGCAACACTAGTAGAATAGAGGTGCTGGGCTCACATAGAAGCAGAGCGCACATGGTATGGAGGGCTCACCTAGGGAAACGCACACATCAGGGGGCCAAAACGTGCAAGCAGGCTACTTACCAGGGAAGCACTCACCAAGAGGGGGCTTAAACCTGGGGCTGACCCTGGTTGTATCTTCGTTCTGGGCTCAACTACAGGAGAATGCAATGATTTTAGATTCCTACCGCACACCTCCAATTCACCAATCCTGCAATAGTGGTGCGTCCTTCCGTCGACCCGGCCGGGCCACCTAGCAACGTATATTTTTGAAGAAACGGATCCGCACACACAGATTGTTGCAGTCGGGGAGTATCCCCTTTTATTTGCCACCAAACATTCACAGCAGGAAGATCGCGTGGAAGAAGATGTCGTCTGTGAACTCCTTGGACTGGACCTACGCAGAAGGGTAAGTAACAAGTTAGGGGCATTTGCCCAGCGGGACAGGTAGGCCAGGGGGGAGGAGGGAGGGTGGGGGGGTTTGCGCCGACTAGGTTTCCTTCCCCTTTAAATACTAATGGATACATGTGCAATATAAAAAATCAGGAAAACAATCAACGTAATGAAATAAAAACAAGCCAACTACGTGCTCCGTGCAATTTAAAATTATTCTTGGGGGCATGGCTTGGCGCAGAGCAAAATGGACACAAAGCTTGTTGAGATCCACACCAGTCTCTTTCAAAAGCAAGTAAGCCTGGTCTAAACAGTGCAGAAAGGAAGGGAATCTTTACAGAAGGGCTTAATCACCACCAGCATTATGGGCAGAAACAAAAAATCCCGCTACCCGATAAAATTAACAGCTCTCAAAAGTAACTTTAAAGTAATAACTTTAACAGTACTTCCACAGGTCTCAGACCATTTTCTAACTGTAGACCGTGCTCACAGACTGCCTCCATATAAAGGATGCTTTTCTTAAAGAGCTCAGAAATGTAAAAGCACTACCAGAACAATTCAGAGCTATCTTTGCAGATTTGTCTGCGGCCAGTCTGGCCCAACATAAAGAATTTGCAGATATAACCATGCTTCTGAGGTCAAATTATATGATATACAAATGGGGCTTTCAACCAAAAATTGATAGTAACCAGAAATGGGAATACTTTTGTGTTAAATACACAAGAAGAAGCTCGTGGGATAACACGTGAATGCGTGTTAACCAATACAGAATATAATGGAGACCTTCCGGTTAAAAAAAAGTTAAACAAAGACTGGGAGAAAACACAACGTACACTTGTAAAATTAAATACCCATCATTGCTTAAATGGATTATGCCATGTCTCCAGCATAAGCTGTCATCATGCTGTTGTATTTCATTGCTCCTTTGACGAACTCCCTCCACTGGACACTTGCTGTAATTGCGTAAGGTCACTTCCTGTATTTGTTCTGCACCTCCACATGGGTTATGGCAGAACTGTATTTGAACTAATCAGGCAACCATACTCCCAACATGTGACCTAAAACCGTGCCTTGTGGGAGCTAGGACATTGTACAGTCCATGCTATGGAAGAAGCACACCGTTTCAGCTCCTCCTCACGGTAGCATTGTTGGTAAGCAAAATAGTTGTACCAAATCACCTCCACAGCTGCCAGCACCCCCAGAGACATTGCTGCAGAGACTTTTCATGCCACCTCTCCACTCAGCTCTTTATCTATTCCACTTGCCTATCCAGTAAAATCTACAGACTACAAGCTCAGTTTCTTTATTGGATTGTGGGGAGGTTTAGCTGCATGTCGAACTACACAATGCCCCAGGGTAATACGTAGAGAGGAAGTGGAATAAAAGATTTGTATAGTGTAGTATATTAAACACTTTAAAGTTCTCACCCTTAGTAATATTCACAACATTTGTGCCTTATTATATAACACCTTTCACGTGACACTTTGTGCATACGGATCACCTTCCGTGGACTGTGTTAAAAGAGAATTCACAAACACCAGTGTTGCTTTTTGCCCTTGGGTGTGTGATTAAAAACTATATATACATGTGTGGAATTTTTTAACTCTTCCGTGACCCTAAAACTGAAACATTCACACATGACTTAGGGGTAGACATATGGATTATTGTCTATGAAAGAGAAATCAAAAGATATAACCACTGGGATCCTAGTACCTCCAGTGGCATGATACACTGACCAGACGTGAGTCAAGACAGGCAGAATTAGGGATATTCTATTCCGTGCTCCAGGTTCCTCATCCTTTATTCATATAGAGAGATAAAAACAGCATGTGCAGAATGGCTTAAAACAGTTTAATAAAAATTCAAAATTACACTCACAAACAGTTTCTTTGTAGCCGCATTGAAAATTTCTATGTGCGTCCCAGATAACGCTAAGGCTCCTCGGCGTCCCTCAGATTTCCATGTGCAAAGAAAGGGTCGCTTCTGCACTGAACACACGTAGTCCCGCTTACGCGTTTCGCCTAAATGGCTTCTTCCTGAGCGATGACGTTCCCTTGCTCTCTGCTGCTTTATCTCCCGTGATCTCTCAAACAAACTTTGCGCAACTTTCAGTCCTGCACAATTCGCTCCTCCATATAAAAACCCATACTTTTTAACAAAAGTATCGTTTTTTAATCAGTGTGGGAAGCAATATGTTATTGTGGGAAACTGTTAGGTTTTTTGATGTCTGCATATGGAGGAGCAAATTCGGTTTAGAGATCACAGGAGATAAAGCAGCAGAGAGCAAGGGAACGTTATCGCTCAGGAAGAAGCCTTTTAGGTGAAACGCATAAGCGAGACTATGTGTGTTCGGTGCAGAAGCGACCCTTTCTTTGCACATGGAGTTTAACAGCTTAAAACAGTTAAACAAATTATGATGAATTGCTAGCTTGATCAAAGCAGTTTACAAGCATTATTTGCAAAGCTGCACATTCAGGAATAGAAATCCTTCATTTGAGTTTTAGACATTGTCTACCTTATACCAAGTGGTTTATTTCTACATAGAGCTATAATGTGACTTTGTATTTGAATTGCTTTAAACTGAACCAACACATTCATCAAATTTCATAGCAGCATCTCAACCACTATTTATAGTTCGACCCAATGTCAGATTTAAAAAAAGGACACAAATGCATGGGAATGTATACATGCTTACTGAATAGATGTTATCACATAGAGAATAGGGAGAAGAGATACGCTAACATGAATGGCAGCTGCACAAGAGACATTTTAGCCTGGCTAAATATGTGACTCAGAATAATTGTTACTTGAAGGGCTAATATCACCAGGCAATGAAAAATGCTCTGCATATTATGTTTACTTAAACTGCACTTTTTAAAACTGTGGGGGGTTCAGCAGCAGTGATGAACTCATCTCCAAAAAACAATGAGCAATAGAAGTCTTTGGGAGAAGTAATTAATCAGTATAACTTTATTCCATTACCACCAATTCATGAACATAAATGGAAGGAATTTCCCCCCCTCCCATGGTTTGGGCATAACAGGTTCCTAATAAACTTTTAGTTGCCAAATATATTTACATTCTGAAATCACTCAGATTATTCACATTTACCCAAGGCAAAAGAATTTAAGATATAACACAGGTATGAGATCTATTATCCAGAATGATTAGAACCTGGGGTACTCTAGATAAGGGGTCGTTATGTAATTTGCATCTGTAAATCTGCTAAAATTCATTAAAATTTTAATTGAGCCCAAGGATATTGTTTCCACCAATATAGATCAATTTATTGTAGTTAGGATCAAGTACAAGGCACGGTTTTTATAAATTACAATTATTTGCTTAAAGTGGGCTCTATGGGGACTGATTTCTTGTAATTCAAAGCTTTTTGGATAATAGGTTTACAGATAAGGGATCCTATATCTGTAAATAGTGTCTCTATGTAAATGCATTTTTTTTTTTTAAAGAAAAAAAAACTTTTGTTTGCATTTTTTTTTTAATACGGAAGAAAAACATATTGTGGCCAGAAAAGGGAATGTCTCAATTGCCAGATTTTTTTTTGGTAATAATAAAACCATTTTCAGCAATCTGAAAGTACAGGAAACAGTCACAAAAGGTATTGCAAGCAAAGTAAAAAAATAAATAAAAAAAGAATAAATGAAGCTAGGAATATGTCTGGAATTAGTGTGGAACAGTGTAAACTATATTTATATATATATATACATACACACATACCTTCTTTAATAATATATGAGTTCACTGCATGTAAAATCATGGCACAAAATCTAGTCTTAATAAAGCTTGAAGTTTACCATTCAAGGTTAATGTGCCGATAGGTGGTCTTTTTTTTTTTTTTTAATTGAAGTGATTATGACAATTTAAAGAAAAAACATAAAATGTGTGTATTTTTCAGTTCTATGTGGAGTGCCAGAAGCAATGTATTCCTGATACTATAAAAAAAATTATGACATATCGAGTTGTGCCTTTGTTAAATCCAGAAGCTAATATGATCTATAACATAACATCAAACGTCTTTAGGTAGTCACAAAGTACTGTCTCGCCATGGGTCTTCATATGGTCGTTTCATGAAGTTTTTTGTGGAGACCAACCTAATTTCGCAGGTAAGCGCAAGCACTGTGGAAATACAGGCCATGAAGCTTTGCATCACATCTTAATAGGATAATTATATGGTCAATGTTTTTTCTTATTTTGTTGAAACCATTGAATGTGTTTATCCGAACCAAATCTGGAAAACATACACCACCAAGTATTTCCAGTAGAGACATAGTTGCATTTGGTGTTGGTGAAGTGAAATCACATTTGCTTGTAATAAGTTGATGAACAGTTTCAAGAAAGTTAATTTCCTTCCTAAAGAGCATCAACCTTCTTCAATCTTTATTCTTCCAGTAAGGAGGATATGCAGTTCAGACTGTATCAGATGCCAATGTTGGAATAAGTCACCACTTGTAGAAACCATTTGGTATTTAAATGCCCCATTTTTTGGAATATATGATTGTAAAATCCATCCTATACATTTGCACTGGAAGTGTGATCCATAGCTGTTATATAATGGGCTCCTCTGTGTAATTAGGGCAGGTTATGCAGTTTGCGCTTACCAGTACATGTGTAACTACTGAACATGTGCAACTGCATGTTTAAAAACAAAAGTGAAAGAAGTGACATTTTCCCTTTAATGTGATTAGTTATTTTACTAATGGGAAAAACAAGTGTAAGAAGAATCAATATTCTGTATCCATTGAGCTGCCAGAAGATAAAACAAACAAGTAGTCATCCAGATGAGTAAACTTATGGAACATTATGACCCGTGCAAAGGTAGTAAGGTCATTCTCATAGTTGCATGTGGCACTTTAATGTCCAGAATATATAAATGAGCACCTCCTACTGTAAAGTTTCACCATAAATCCACAGCATTTTGTCCTACGCATCACTGGAACACAAGAGGGCTTGCTGCTTTTTTCCTGATAGAAAAAAGGTATGAGACATGATACCTAGGAAGTCAATGTAACCCTAAATCAACTAAGCATTCTCTTCTCTGCCATCAAATAAGGGTTGCCTTCATCACAGCTTCTCTGGCTCTTTATTTGATCTTGGGATATTTTATTACCTGATCCTTATTTCCTGCAGGTGTTCAGGTCCCTAAAACTTGACCTTTGGAATCGTACCGTGATTTCAATATCTAAAATAAAACACTCAGCAGGTTATTTCTATGCTTGTGAATGCTTTATATACCCAACAGAGTGGCTTACTGAAATTTAGGAAAACCTCTCTTTTAAGGAAGAATACTCTGGAAACAAGTAGAAAAATATGAGACCTAACTAGGGTTATTTCAGTGAAACATATGTTCTTTGTCTTCAGAAAACAAAAGGACATACACATTCTTATTAAAACTGCTGAACTTTTCCTAAAAAAAATTTCTCCTAGCCAAATTAGACAAGATGCAAGGATGCACGGATTTCAAAATGTCACAGGTCATATGTAAATAACATGACAGAGATGTTTGAGATACCGAGAGAGTAATTTGAAACCTTTCTATCCTCTACATAAAGATTTATTTAAAAGCTATTTGTTAGCGAAAAAATGTTTTTTCTCTGCACAGCAACAAATTACTTTTTTCTTTTCTGCCCCTCTGTTTACAATGCAGGCATGGCAATATGCCCACCTTCCATTTTACATCATTAGAACTGCATGGCAACTTCACCTAATATAAATACAATGCTTCCAACTGCTTTCCTTTCTGGCAATAATGGATGACAGTGGAGCAGAAAATTCAAGAGCTACTCAGGAGCAAGGTTAAGTGCATTAAGCTGCTGGGGACACCCTGGCATGCAACCCCCCCCCCCCCCCCCGAGACACCCAGTGTTAACAACAGCAGCATCTGATTGCAATAACAAGAATGCTGACATGAAAAGACTATTAAAAACGATTTAAAAGTCTTTCTTACCAGCAGTGCTACAAATATAAATTACCTTTTGGTAAAGGAATAATCGTAGTGGCTAAATTACTAAGGTAACAAGTGCTTTGTCACAGTTCTTCATCATTATTGCAGAGAATGCAGACTAGCATAACTAGTGATTTTAGCACCCACAGGCCCTATAGTAAAATAGCAAACAGCATTATGGGATCATATTACACTTTTGGTAATACCCTGTTTAAGAGGCAGCTGTGCTGCTGAAACATATATATATATAGATACAAACTTGCTGATCCGCACTCCTTTTGGCCAATCCTCTCGTCTACCCGGGTGCTGCTACTGGGAGCTTGTAGATGCAAACAGAAAGTTAGAAGCGCACTCCTGGGATTTCTTCAAAAGTAAATCATTTTATTCACATAGCAGTAATCGACGTTTCGGCTCGTGTCCAGAGCCTTTATCAAGATTACACAAAAATATAAAAGTGCTGTTTAAATACACACTGCCCCCCAAGGGGCGTGCCCAGTGTCCCCCCCAACCACCAATCACTACAACCCCATAGACATCATCACAAGTAACAGTCTTGCGTGTTATAAGTTATTATTACTCAGAGGGCAGCGAATTTGACCCAGGAAAATTAAAGTTAAAAAGTACATTCTGTCCGAGGTCGGTGAATCCCTCCATTAAATTGTTTAAGAACGCAATGGAAAAAGGTGTTGCTGAACTGCAGCATGAATCTAGACATAAGAATATGAATAAACAGATGAATTTGACTACACAAGAAAGGGAGGCTATTCGCTCATTGAGTGGGGACAAAAAGGTCATCATACGTCCCGCTGATAAAGGCGGAGGCATTGTGATTTTGAATTATGAGGACTACAGTTGTGAGATCTTATCACAATTGAATAATGCTAATGTATATGAACGTTTGTCTTGTGATCCAGTAACTAAATTTAAATTACAGGTTGACAACATTGTGTGTGATGCATTTGAGAATAGGTGGATCTCGAAGGAGGAAAAGGCATTTTTAATACAGGTTTTCCCTAAGTGTCCTATACTTTATACTCTTCCAAAGGTGCACAAAGGTTTGAATCCTCCACCGGGGAGGCCAATAGTTTCCGCTCGTGAGAGCTTGCTGCATCCTTTAGGAGTATATTTGGACAGATTGTTACAACCGGTGGTTCAAAACACAGTATCATATTTGAGAGATACACCACATTTTCTTGAATGTATTAAACAGCTTAGGTTACCCTCAAATAGGGAAATTTGTCTAGCAACTGCAGATGTGTCCAGTCTATATACTAGCATCCCACACATTGAAGGATTGGAGGCGGTATATAAATCTTTGAGCGAGAGTTGTGTATATAATGGTCCTCCGATACATTTTGTAATTACACTATTGGAGTTATGTTTAAAGTGTAATTATTTTCGTTTCGAAAATCAGTACTACTTACAACGGACTGGTACGGCGATGGGGGCATCGATGGCCCCAGCTTATGCCAACCTTTTTATGTACCAGTACGAGGAGGAACATATATTAAAAAGTACACTGAACGATTGATTTGTTACAAACGTTTTATCGATGACGTGTTCATTGTGTGGGATGGTAATCTAGAGTCATTTAATGAGATGATACATCAATTGAATACTTTACCTTCACCCATTCGTTTTACAGCTCACTGCGATTCCTGTACGGTACAATTTTTGGATGTTGAGATATGGAAGGAACAGGACAGACTACACTATTCCTTGTATCATAAGTTAACTGATAGGAATACGTTATTACATAATTCCAGTTGCCATCCTGTCAACCTTAAAAAATCTCTGCCAATATCACAGTTTTGCTGGGTTCTGAGAAATAACTCAGATAATGTTAAATGTGAGATCCAGATTAAAGAAATGTGGGATAAATTCAAAGAGCGGGGATATAATTCCAGAACTCTTCAAAAAGCATTGGATCTGGCTAAGAATAGAACTGTGGGCCCTGCTAATACATCAGATGATAGAGTGGGGCGAATGACGTTTGTAACCAGGTTTAATACGTCATCTTACGCCATAGATAAATTGGTGAAGGATAATTGGCCCATCATTAGAGCAGATAAGGATCTTGGCAGACTATGTCCTAAACCACCAATGATGGCCTACAGTAGAGGACAAAATCTTCGGGATCTGTTGGTTGCGACAGATCCAGTGGGATGTTATCAAAAACCCTCAGCTTGTTGGCTTAAAGCTGGGAAACCTGGGTGCTATAGGTGTATCAGTTGCACATCTTGTAGATATATGTCACCGGGAGAGTTTTTTCACCATCCGCATACGGGACAGAAAATTAAAATTAAACATCGTATTACATGCACTACTACTCATGTTATTTACATGATAACTTGTCCATGCGGACTCTCCTATATTGGTAAAACAGATATGACTTTGCGATTACGTATTGATGGACATAGATCCGCCATTAGTACAGCCTATAGGGATGAGAAATCGGTGAAACCAGTTGCTAAACATTTTTTGGATAAAGGACACAGATTGCCTACGTTTAAGTATATTGGTATTGACCATGTTCCAGAACCTAGACGTGGTGGTGATAGATCTAGGCTATTGTTACAACGAGAGACGTATTGGATAACGAGATTAGGCACTATGTATCCAAAAGGTTTAAATGAACAATGTTTCTTTAATTGTTTTCTTAGCCAGAGATAATTTAGTTACAATTTGGATAACTTCTGTGATTTGTGGATTATTGTGCAATTTGGCTACAAGGTTTATGTCTTAACATCTAATATTTATTGTATATATAAAGTATTTATGTATTTATTGCTGTATTTATTATATAGAGGCCAAGCTACACAGGTGCTGTGGTTACAGCTATTTTTTCTGACAATATTGAATTTTAAAGATGGTTTTGTATGAAGAATTTTAAAGATGGTTTTGTATGAAGATTTTAAAAGTAATAATAACTTATAACACGCAAGACTGTTACTTGTGATGATGTCTATGGGGTTGTAGTGATTGGTGGTTGGGGGGGACACTGGGCACGCCCCTTGGGGGGCAGTGTGTATTTAAACAGCACTTTTATATTTTTGTGTAATCTTGATAAAGGCTCTGGACACGAGCCGAAACGTCGATTACTGCTATGTGAATAAAATGATTTACTTTTGAAGAAATCCCAGGAGTGCGCTTGTAACTTTCTGTATGTCAGGCCGAAATTGCAGATGGGTGGGCTAAAATAGCAAAGGGTAATTTTTTGCATTTAGTATATTGCATTCAGATTTGGTTCAGCCAGGATCTTGGATTCGAATCCGGTTGAAAATGGCTCGAATTCGACTAAAACCTGGATTCAGTGCATCCCTAGTTGTAAAGTTATTTATAAATGTAATTGCTCGTTTAACAGAGAACTAGGCTAGAAATGTTTGACATTATGTTTTGGGCTTCTGTACCAACCCAAGGCAACCACAGCCCTGTAGCAGTAAAGATTTGTGTCTCCAAAGATGCCCAGTAGCTCTCCATCTTCTTTTCTGCTGATTCACTGCTCTGCTCTGTTGTCACTTACTGAGCTTAGGGACCGACTCACAATATACAACTCACAATATACTGCATGTATAGAATATAAATGTCAAAATACAAGGCTTAATATTAATCAATTCAAATTCTCATTACATGGTAACTTAAAACACAGTGTAATTTGCATAAGAATGATGATTTGCAATCACTCCTAAGCTTAGCTTCTCAACAGCTGCACAGATGATGTACTCTTGCACAAAAAATTGTGTATATAAAATACAGCATTTCTTCCCATATTTGTTTTTAGGGTTTAGTTTTCCTTTAAACCACTTTTTGTTAATCCCTTTATGTGGTATGAGCCAGTTCTCCAGTTCTTTTGGGGCTATGACTGACTGCTTTATCGGCCACAAGAGATCTCCTCTACTGCGGTTGATAAAAGTGCCCGAAAATACTTGCCCATCTGAATTAATTTGAGATCACCGCATGTAAACAACTTTACAAGCAACAATCGTAGGAAATCACATAAAATGGCCATCTTTGGCATTTCCCATGGTCGATAAAGCACCCCATCTGTCAGGGCCCTTAATCAGCTGGCTTGGAGCCAAGAGTGCAGTCAATATAAACAAATTAACTAATAACTCCTCAATAATGTTTATTGGAAAGTTACTCAGAATTACATTCTATTACAACTGTTTTGGGTGGTATAGTAGGACCCCTTTAAAGGAGAACTAAAGCCTAACTAAAGAAATAGCAAGAAATGTTGTACATTATGTTTTTGGTTCCTGAATTAGCCCAAGGCAACCACTGCCCTTTAGCAGTAAAGCTCTGCTGTCACTTACCGAGCTTAGGGACCCACTCACAATATACAGTACACATAGAATAGAAATGTCACAGTATAAGGCTGATTAGTAATGTATACACATAATAACTACAAAGCAGCAAAGAAACCAGTTCAATTAGCATCAAAATTCAATAATCAGCCCTGTAGCATTAGCATATATAATAGGCCAACCTAATTTTCTCCTTGTGACAACACCTAAGCTTAGCTTCTCAACAGCTGCTCAGAGCCCACTGAGCATGTGAATGTCACAGACACTTTCCAAGATGGTGACCCCCCTATGACAAGTTTGAAGTCCTGGATCATTGCTGCTATTGAGAAGCTAAAACTTTAGGCTGGTGCAATAAGTTCAGAATATAAAATATGGTGTTTTTAACCATATTAATTTTTAGAGCTTAACTTAGCTTTAAGTTAACATTTTTCTTCTATCTCTTTTTTTTATATTCACTTCCCATCAACCTTGTAAAGGAATGTTTTTTGACATTTCCTTTAACATATGTTTTACCCGGGCAACTAACATAAGGTCCTGCATTATGACTACATGCAAATGTAAAACAGGCACACATGAAAAATAAATACAAGAATACAATTCATCCAGCGCATAAATGCAGGATTACACAAAGGCCTGCTGGCATATTCAAAACCTGCTCAGTATGCAAACCTTTTAGGTCTGCAGCTAGGACTGAATTGAACTAAAAATATAATGACAAATGTGGCATTGGAAAGTCTAGTAGCTCCATATATGTATACAAAAGGTTATTCACAAAACTTGTGATTTCTACTCAATAGGATGTTTCAGGATAGGTTCCAAAGCAGAATGTAGTCCTCTGCTAAGTGCTGTAGGGTAAGGAAATGTTGGATTGTTACTAGGGTAACCTAGATTTGCAAGCCGTGATAAAGCTTTTATGCTACCTGGAGGTCGCCCCGAGCTGACTTTGTATCCTGCTGCTTTTGTTGTGCCCAACGGTCTACCCGGACTTGTCTTAAACCCAGCAGCTTTGGTGGTCCCCAGAGGTCTGCCAGTACTGGTTCTGTACCCTGCTGACTTGGTGGTCCCAGATGGCCTACCCCGCTTGCCAGATCTCCCTAGGTTCTTCTTTTTCTTTAAATCACTTTTTGTGTCTAGGTCCCTGCTGGTTGAGGTTTGCAAGTGTGTTTCATTTATAGTTTCATGGGTTTGGCAGGAGATATTTTTGTGGGTAACAGTATGGCTGTACTTGTTCTGTTGTGTGGTATATAAGCCAAACTGATCGGCGCCTCTAATGGGGTCTTGGTTGAGGCAGGAGGACTTGCCACTCGCACAGAAAGCCACATTACTGGTTGAAACTGGACGCATCATTTTCTATAAAAACAAAAGTGCACAGGTTACAGTACATTATGGCTCCGCTAAATCTATCAGAAGTCAGTGCTTGAGAAAACTAAGCCAGTTATAAATATGTTTCATTTTTATAATAGATCAACTGCTCCTGGAATGAGTGAAACCTATTTCTAGTCAGCAACAAGTAGCAGCAGTATGCATAAACATGCACAATTAAATATATAAACTAACAATTAGAAATTGTTAGTTAAAACGGTCAGAAACACTTTAAAGGAGGAAGAAAGTGCAATTTACTGGGGATGCTAAATGTTTGGCACCCCCCAGTGAATACAATGTTACCTGAAAATTTTTACATGCAAACTATATTTCTACTTTCTTGCACTTGGGTCTGTTCTCCTGTTTGCTGAAAATTTCTGCAGGTCATATTATTTTTTGTAGGAGCACCAAGGAACAATCTGTTTCTTTGTTCTTCCACCAGGTGGGCATGTGCAAAAGGCCAAAAGCAAACAGACACTTTTATCATTATACTGTGCATGCGTTTGCCTGGGGGCAGACAACAATGGAGAAGCACAAGAAGAAAATCTCTCAATGGTGCTCCTACAGAAATAGCCTAGTACAGTGCAGCTTTCAGCAAACAGAAGCACCAGGGGCATCAGGTAAGCCATTATAAAGACTTAAGCATGGCCTACATTTGCCACGCTCAAGTGATAACATTTTCTTAAGATTTCAAAATAAATGAAAGAAAAAGAATATTCTGCAAACGTACATGCATTCCAGACAGATCCTGATGTCTGAACATTTTGAAGGAGGATCAATTTTAAATTTAGTAAAAAACTGTAATGCGGTTCCTCTCTGCAGCTTGGTCCTCCAGTGAACTGCTGTCTGGATTTGACCTTATAAAATACATCTGTAGCCTATTTGGTAAAGTTTTTAAGGTTATGGACCTGAAATGAAAAAGAAATGTAATTAATTTCTTCTTAAGTAAATTTTTGGGATAGCTCAGATAGCATAGATGAACAACATTAAAGGGCAGTATATACCAATATGCAAATGATGGATAGGTGTTTTTTTAGTTTGAATCTTTTATTTCTTGCACAAGAAAATGAAGGCACTTTTTTCCCATCTTCCGGTAAGCCTTCTGTTTAATGACTTGCTCCTTCTGGTTAGGCCTATCAAACCCAGGCCCTGGGACCTCATGGGGCCCCTATGGCCCAAGCTGTTTGAGAGACACCAAAGAAGGGGGCCCATGGACCAAATCTGGAAAACTCAACTTACCTTTTATGAGTGTCGCTGCTGAAGTATGGTCTTCAGGGTCATCAGAGTTTAGAATTTTACATAGTCAATTCCAGATTACATATATTCTTATCCACAACCCTGAGGGTATAGAACCTATAGTAACCAGAATTTTAGAATAAGAATTGATTGTTTAAGTTCATTTGAGAAACTATGAATGCATTTATGCATAAAGTTCATTTCAACAACAGGGAGAATTCACCTCTTTTAAAATGGTTTCCCACTTTTTCAAAAGCCCTCCCCAAAGTCATAAAAGGAACAGTAGCATCAAAAAATTAAAGTGTTTTAATGTAATAAAAATATAATGCAGTGTTGCCCTGCACTGGTAAAACTGCTGTGTTTGCTTCAGAAACACTATTATTGTATATGTGGATAATGCACCCCCTACCGTAATTTATAAAGATAATACAAGTCACAGAGAAGTTGCGTGACCATATAAAAGCACGAGGCCACAGGCTGAGTGCTTTTATACAGGTCACGTAACTCCGAGGTGACTACAAATATCTTTATAAATTTCGGTAGTGGGTGCATTATTCATTATAATCTACACATAATCTATGCACACCAGTTTATTTCCATTCCCCTATGGTTTACACAGTCCCTCTGTACCTAGTTGTTGTACCTGCCTTTTTGTCCTCCTTTGATATGCGTGACTGAGGCATGTTGACCATATATGCCATATTTCTGCAGGCTATTGCAGTGGAGGAAAGGGAAAAGCGATACAGAGGGTGGAAAGTGCACAGGCACAGAAGAACAAAGGGTTAAAGCAGAAATGTGAGCAATACAAACAGGAGATTGCTGGTGAATGTGGGAGTAGGAGAGGCAGAGGGACTTGGGCCGGCAGGACAGAGTGAGCAAGACACGTAGTTGACTGGAGATTTACAGATGGAGAGTGACCGTGGAACAAAATCAGAGTGAAGGAAAGTGGGAGGGACAGAGGGAGCGCAACGGGAGACGGAGGGGGGAGTGGAAGAGAGATCGAGAGGTGAGACCGCAGATGAAGTAGGGGGTTGAATGAGGGAGAGAGACTCTGCCAGTGTAACCGGAGATTAAGGAGGTGGGAACGGAAGAGAGACACAGACGGAGCGTGCTGCGTGACAGGAAATGGAGGGGGAGCAGAAGCCAAAGACTCTGAGGGAGCATCGCAGAGGGCGCAATACCTGGGATGCAGTGAGAGGGAAGGTTAGACAGCCGGAGTGAAATAGGAGGTGCAATGTTTGAAATAAGGAAGTGGGAGGGGGGAAGTGAGATGCGAGGCTGGAAGAGAAGCTTCAGGGAGAGAACGGCAGTAACAATTGCTGTCTCTTTAAGATATAAACGGCACATTCTGATGCAAGAACGCGCCGTTTATAAGGATATAATTTACAGTCTGGCCCATAGGGAATTAGCAGGTCTGTAGAATATATATATATATATATATATATATATATATATATATATATATATATTAGGGATGCACCGAATCCAGGATTCGGTTCGGGATTCGGCCTTTTTCAGCAGGATTCGGCCGAATCCTTCTGCCCAGCCGAACCGAATCCTAATTTGAATATGCAAATTAGGGGCAGGGAGGGGAATTGCGTGACTTTTTGTCAGAAAACAAGGAAGTAAAAAATGTTTTCCCCTTCCCACCCCTAATTTGCATATGCAAATTAGGGTTCGGATTCGGTTCGGTATTCGGCCGAATCCTTCATGAAGGATTCGGGGGTTCGGCCGAATCCAAAAAAGTGGATTCGGTGCATCCCTAATATATATATAAGCTATGTAGAACATAATGGTGTTCTTTGTTATCCACTATTTAACCTGTGCCACATAGCCTTTTTCAATTTCTGCCATTGCTACACAGCAGCTTGTTTATTTGTTCATATACACAAGCTGCTGTGTAGCAATGGCAGAAATTTTACCTGACAGCCAAGGTTGGTGCTCCTGTTCACTAGCTCTAATAGTTAAAGTGTTTCTGAATGAAACAGATCAGTTTTACCAGTACAGGACAACAGTACATAATCTTTCATTATTTTTTTTTTTGTATTATTTTTTTTTATACTTTAATTTTTTGGTGTTACTGTTCCTTTAATAAACAACTGGAATACAATTGGACCCAATACAGAACCCTGCAGCACCCCATGTCAACCCTATTCCAATTAGGCAATGTACGACACTCTCAATGACAATGTACGAATTTCCCAATGGTACATAGTGTTAACTCTAAATAACTAAATCTAAAAATATTGCTATCAGAGCAAAAATAAAGTCTTGGCCCCTTTTGTACCATTGGGTAATTCATACATTATGGACACGTCCCATTTTTTAAGTTCCATGCTTAATTTGGATTTGGGTCAGGAAATGGTGTTACTAGCAGCCCTGGATGTGAGTAGTTTGTACACTTCAATACTCCATGACTTGGGCATGGAGGCAATACAGATCGTGCTAGAGGGCTCACAATATAATGACTTACAAGTTAGCCTCTTTATGGAGCTCTTAAGAGTTGGTGTTAAGGAAAAATGACTTCTTACTCCAGGACATTTTCTACAGCTACAGGGGACCGTGATGGGATTTAATGTCGCCCCCACTTATGCCAACATATTCATGAATAATTTTGAGGAAACATAGGTCTATACACATGACTTGTTTGGAAAACATTGCGTCAAATGGTGGCGCTACATAGATGATTTGTTGGTAATCTGGAGGGGTGACGTTGGATCCCTAATGGAGTTTAAGGAAAACCTGGATAATTGTACACCTACATTACATTTACGGTGACTTATAGTGACGAGTCAGTCACTTTTTTGGAAACAAGAGTATACTGTAAGGGAAACATGTTACATACTGATCTCTTTGTTAAACCCACAGATCTCAATAATGTTTCCTCTCTGCCCAGGTTGCAGTTCTTACGAGTAAAAAGGATAGTTACAGAAGAAGACAGATTAACCACTCACCTAGAAGGTATGACATCTAAATTTGCACAGAGAGGGTATCCCCTTAGAATCCTTGATCAGGAAGTGACATGAGTGAATGACATGGATCGGGTTGCAATTATACAAGAGAAAGTACAGGGAACACAGAGAAAGGTTTGCATACTATTTGTGCACACTTATCACCCAAATGTATATGCAAGATACTTCATATTATCCATAAACACTGGCCTCTCCTATGGAGGGCATATCCTCATGTTCCAGAGTTCCATGAACCTCCACTTTTATCGTACAAACGTCCCCGTAACTTAAGGGACAGATTAGTGCAGGCTGACTTGAGAACTACACTAAGTAGTCCTCAGAGAGTGTTAGCACCGCTGAAGGATGGCATGTACCCATGCGAGAGATGTAATCAATGTTCGAGCGTGATACGCACAAATGTGTTTACACATCCACACTCAAGGCAGGAAAATTTGATATACAGGGTCACTTTACATGTTAAAATGCCTGTGTGGTCTTGCCTATATAAGCGAGACCATACAACCGATTCATGATAGAATCAGCCAACATAAATCGACCATAACAAAGGAGGTGCTGAAGTTGCCGGTTCCTGCTCATTTTCACTCAACGACATACACCAGCATAACTGAAAATTTGGGTACCCTTGTAATTTTGCTTATTTGAATGCATGTAACTGCTCAATACGGATTACTGGCAACACCAAATTGGTTGGATTAACTCGTTAAACCTTGAACTTCATAGATAGGTGTGTCTATCCATGAGAAAAGATATTTAAGATGGCCATTTGCAAGTTGTGCTTCTGTTTGACTCTCCTCTGAAGAGTGACAGCATGGGATCCTAAAAGCAACTCTCAAAAGATCTGAAAACAAAGATTGTTCAGTATCATGGTTTAGGGAAAGACTACCTCTCAGATGTTTAAACTGTCAGTTTCAACTGTAAGGAATATAATCAGGAAATGGAAGGCCACAGGCACGGTTGCTGTAAAACCCAAGTCTGGCAGGACAAGAAAAATACAGGAGCGGCATATGCGGAGGATTGTGAGAATGGTTACAGACAACCCAATGATCACCTCCAAAGACCTACAAGAACATCTTGCTGCAGATGGTGTATCTGTACATCATTCTACAATTCAGTGCAGTTTGCACAAAGAACATCTTTATGGCAGGGTTATGAGAAAGAAGCTCTTTCTGCACGCCACAAACAGTCGCTTGTTCTAAACAAAAGCATATTAAGACAAGCCACAGTCATTTTGGAACAAAGTGCTTTGAACTGATGGGACAAAAATTAGTTATTTAGTCATAATAAAAAGCACTTTGCATGGCAGGAAGAAGAACACTGCATTCCAAGAAAAACACTTGCTACCTACTGTCAAATTTGGTGGAGCTTCCATCATGCTGTGGGGCTGTGTGGCTAGTTCAGGGACTGGGGCCGTTGTTAAAGTCGAGGGTCGGATGAATTCACCCCAATATCAAGAAAATTCTTCAGGATAATGTTCAAGCATCAGTCCCAAAGTTGAAGTTACGTAGGGGTTGGATATTCTATCAAGACAATGACCCTAAACACACTTCAAAATATACAAAGGCATTTATGCAGAGGGAGAAGTACAATATTCTGGAATGGTCGTCAAACTACCCCGAGTGAATATCAACAAAAATCGATGGGATGATTTGAAGCAGGCTGTCCATGATCGGCAGCCATCAAATTTATCTGAACTGGAGAGCTTTTGTATGTATGAATGAATGATCAAAAATACCGCCATCAAGACACTCATCAAAGGCTATTGGAGACGTCTAGAGGCTGTTACATTTGAAAAAGGATGCTCAACTAAGTATTCATGTAATATCTCTG